>JAPWLS010001731.1:0-111452 GCA_028551675.1 Tineola bisselliella
CTCCCTTATCCGTGCTACTAAGCGTGTGAGTTTTTAACAAAACTTGGTCCCCTACTCGGTACGAAACTTTGGAACGACGAGAGCGATCAGCGTACAACTTCCGTCTATCTTGTTCCCGCATGAAAGTTTCTTTGGCCTCCGACAAATCATAACTCGTACTCGTAAGCAATCTACTTGCATACTCGATTGGTCTTTGATCCACTTCTTTGGAGCCCTGCAATGAAACAGCACCCAGTGCACAATTGCTTGCATCCGTCTTAACGATGAAAGGCTCATTGTAATCAGCTTGACGAAGAATAGGAGCCGAAACTAATTTGTTTTTCAGTTCTGTGAAAGCCTGCGCTTGAACTGAACCCCATTCCCACAAAACGCTCTTATGTAAGAGGTTTGTCAGCGGCTGAGTAACATTAGAGAAGTTATCAATAAATTTTCTAAACCGTGAACATGTCTGTAAAAATGTTTTCAGCTGTTTAACATTACATGGTTCCTTCATATTCAACACAGCCTGAATTAAGTCACATTGGGTCTATCTGAAATCATCCACAAGTTATTTTTAAAATCTAGCGACAGACCTACTTGTTTAATGAAATCTATACCTAACAATGTCTCATTTTTGTTGTCTCCAGGAAAAACAATGAAATCAGTATTGACAGTGTAACCCGCAAGTGTCACATTTATATTAACTGACAAACAATCCACCATGTTAACACTACCGTCCGCTAGCTTAATATTCATAGGCAACTTTGTAAACTTATACTGTAACCGTTTAAGTACATTGTACAATGAATGGCCAGCGATACTCCTCTTGGCAGCAGTGTCCACTAAAGCGCGACCATAAACACCATCAATTGATATAAAAAGTACAGGACGCGTTTGTGCATTATGATCATCGATGGAATAAAAACTAGCTCTCTCGCTGCACTTACTGCAATTTGACCGGATAACCCCGGGAGCACCACAACCATAGCAGGCAATAGAATCTTTCACTTTAGAAGAGGGGGATTCAGTTGCAGAATTATCATTAGAGGGACGATTCTTTTTACTTAACTTTGAACAACTATCCCGATTATGGCCATATGCTTTGCAATAAACACAATAGTTCTTACTTGTCCGCTTACTTTTTTCACTACTCAAAGAGGGTACATAGGTTTTACATTCTGATTTAATTGGAGTGGGTTTGTGTGTAACATTTGACTTTACAGTACTTAACTTAACACTATTAGATACATTGAGTGAATCTTCGAGTGCCCTCGCACTATGAAGGAGCTCTTGGAAGGAGCTGACACTGTTCCTGGGAATCCTTTTCCGTATCCGACGATCCAGTAAACCATATACCATATCCAGCTGCACCTTTTCGGTCAACACGTCGGGGATCTTCGCCAGCAAACACCGACACTGAGCGACAAACATATCGGTGTTGGTAGCACCCTGTTGTAGCTTGAACAGATCCTGATAGATCGCAAATGGAGGTTTACGCTTTCCAAAAGCGTCACGGAGACCCTCCATTGCAGCAGACCATGATGACGTCGAAGGCCTAACGCCTTGCCACCAAACGGCAGCCTGATCCGTCAGCAACATGCTTAGACCTCTCAAGGCATTCTGCTCGTTTATGTCAAGACAGTCTTTATAGGTGTCTACTGCGTCAATAAAAGCCTCGACATCATCCTCGGACTGCGACGTTCCCGCAAATCTGTGTGTGCACGCGGCGAAATTACCCGCACACGTGGGCATCCGTTGCTGTGCTCCTTGCAATCCTTGCAACGACGACAACAATTGCAGCAACTGGTCTTGCGTCATCTGCAACACCGGATTCGCACCAGCAGTAGCGTAGGAATCATCCTCAGATTCCGACGCGGCGGCATCAGTCCTCTTCTTTGGCGGCATAATTGTCGCGTGGCAACCAAATCCTGCTCGTGCCCCCTAGTTGGGCAGCCACTTGTAACAAGATTGTGTTCGATGACACGAGCGATGATGATTTCAGAGTAAAACACTCGGTTGCAAAGAAGATGTATAATATGTTAAAATGCACACAAGACGATTGATCAGATGGCAAGCTCGGCACGGCACGCTCGCTTGACAGCCTCCATCTGGGAAGCAGTGTTGCCCACATTCTTCGTACAATATTTATTAAAATAGGCAAAGGCTACAATATTCTTTTGTTTTTTTCTTTCCAGAGAATTCCACCTCTTCGTATAGATGATCTCATTCACGATCTCCGTGATGGGACCAAATTGCTTGCATTGCTTGAAGTTCTGTCCGGTGAAAAACTTGTAAGTTATTTATCGATTGATTTGTTTTTTCTTACCATTGATATACCACAATAAGCATTCGTGCTATATGATGTGTCCGAGTTTAAAATTTTCAGATATAAGAGGCAGTTTAATTTGAGTTATATTATAGTTAAGTTATATTAAGAAACATAAAACGAATGTGCAGCGCCGAGACAAACCAACACTGGTTTTTTTGGTGCCAAAGCAACAAATTGCAAAAAAAAAAATTTTTAAAAATATACGTTAATTTTTTTCCTACCTATCAACTTTTCATGTGAACCCCGTTTTGTATTGTAGTCAAGTCAACCCTGGTCGGAATAATGCGAAATATACTTAATTTTTTTAGCCAATGGAAAGAGGACGCGTACTCAGACGTCCGCACTTCTTATCCAATGCGAACACGGCGCTTAGATTTTTGGCGGGAAAACGGATAAAGCTTGTGAACATTAACGCGGCAGATCTCGTCGATGGAAGACCTGCTGTGGTTTTGGGACTTATTTGGACAATCATACTTTATTTCCAGGTATTTATGTGTTCTTTTGTTTATATAGAAAAATAAGACAGGGAATTAAAAATAAGTGTAAGGATACCTAGGCCTATAGCTATAAGGTACTTGTAGAAGTAATAGTGTATGTAATATTAGTAGAAAGTAGTATTGTGAGCACGATTCTGACCAATTAGGTGTTTATATACATACCTAATATATAGTTTTGGGGTAGGCAATAACACACTTGTGTAGAGAATCTCTAGAACTCCATTTTTCTAAAAATAGTGGAAGCCACTGTGACAAAAAGTGAACCCTAAGGTGGAAAGAATTGATTTATCGCATACAAGGATAAAGTTAACAGTGGAAGCGAGTGCCCTCTGCAGATACTCGAATTTATCTGTGATAGCACTTGCTTATACTGCCAAGCTTAATCTCGCAGAAGTATAAACGAGAATCCTCAAATGGATACAGTTTGGACTTTGGACTGGAAGTAACAATCATTAGAAAGGGATAACTATATTCTTATCGTGTCGAAGTTGAGGCATGTGTGAAAGGGATGTAGAGTATCACTTATATACCTACAAAAACTGTATCCATTTGAAAGTCTTCGTATGTACATTCGCACATATAAAGGAACATTTTAATTGGCTTGGTCTCACTTTGTTTGTGCAAGCTTCACTGTTTATCTTGGATTTGCAGAACAGATGGTTCCAGCAGGTTCGTACGCTATTTGCTTTCCTATACCACAAATTCCAGCAGTAGTATTGTTAAGTTAGGTTATCTTTGCATTTTAATTTGCACTGATAAATAAACTTTCTTTTAGTATATATACCTATAGTATTTTAAATTCGTTAATTGTCATTATTATTGTTTCGAGTTTCATCTTGAAACGTTTGAAAAGATTTACTTCTTTTGTTTTTTCAGATTGAGGAGAATAGCCGCGCATTGGAGTATCTAGGAGGGTCGAGATGTGCGTCAGTTTTGTCCCAAGAGTCCGGGACGGCGACTCCGACGGCGCGGGCCGAGGAAAGATGGAAGCAGGGAGCTAAAAAGACTCTCCTGCAATGGGTTGCTAACGCTTTGCCCAAGTGAGTGTTAAGAAAATTATACAGGGTGATAATATACAGTAATGCCCCGCTTTACGCGAGGGATACGTTCCGGAAAAAACTGAAATTCCCGCGACCATAGAGAAGTTGATGACTACATTATGTTTATACGCACTCTTTCGCGTAATGCGGGGCAATTGAGCGCGAAATTTGAATTTTGCGTTATAGTGAAACCGCGCATAACGGGGTCGCGTAAAGCGGGGTATTACTGTATAACCACGAGACTTATTGTAAGATAAATGACTATCTTGATGGCAACATAATGTGACTGAGATGATTGTGTGTATGTTGGTGTGCTTATATACATAGGTATTAACTTTATTTACATTAATTGTATTAATGTTTTAAGATGCTTAACTTAAAGATAAGCAAGAACGTACCTACTAACATTATATTGTATAGACTAATATTGGCAAGTTTCTTGTGATTTCTTCGTGAAATCTCGTAGATTCTGACTATGCGCAGTATAGATTTTTGATTTTGAATACTTAAACCATTTTGACTCCAAGTGTGGAAATAACACTTCCTTCATGTTTTATTTTTGTTTTCAGAGACTCAAACATTCATGTAACAGATTTCGGCCCATCATGGAGGGACGGTATAGCATTCCTAGCTATAATAGATGCTATAAAAGCGAACCTGATTAATTTAGCAGAAATGAAACGCAAAAGTAACAAACAGAGATTGGAACATGCCTTTGATGTTGCCGAAACCGAACTCGGCATTGCTCGGTTGTTAGACGCCGAAGATGTCGACGTGGACAAGCCTGACGAGCGATCGATTATGACTTATGTAGCGCAGTTTTTGCACAAATATCCCGAACCTAAGGTAAATTGGTGAATGGAATTATTTAAGGAATTATAGGTACATTGATAATGGTTTTAGTACAGCCTGTTGTCCAGGGTAGTACCATCACTTTGATGTGGAATCAATTTGGAAGTACCCACGTACAATAATAATAGTTTTGTTTTCTTTCAATTTGAACTGTGTAGATTTATACTCTAGGGATCACATCAAGGGTGTTCTTTGTTGCAGACAACCGGACCAGACGCCGTAGCCGCGGTACAGGAAGAATACGAATCACTCCGCATGTGGCTAACTGATCGCATAACAACACTTCAAAGACAATACGACTCGAGAACACTGTCGCGAAACTATGAGGATTATCTCCGAGCTGAAGGAGAGCGTCTCTCTAAAGAACCTGTTTACCAGAAGTTAGAAAAACTAATGTATACACAGAGTTTAGTTGCCATAGCACCAAAATCATGGAGGGAATTGGTTTCGCTTTGGACTGAATTGGAGAAACTACACAGAAAATGGTTATGGCTTTTGGATGCTGATTTACCAGGTGATTTCAAAATTGTAGGTGAATGGCTGGCTAGAGCTGAATACCTGTTATACTTTGATGAAATACCGACCTCTTTAGACGAAAGAACTGCAGCAATTATAAGTGAAAAACTCGAAGAACATACTGAGTTCTTTGCTGGTCTACCTGAAGTAGCACAACGATTCGAAGCAGCATTAAGAAGCCCTGATGATGCAAGGATTCCTGGGGAACGCCTTCAAGATATGAAGGAACGTTTGGAAGCCGTCAGTCAACGAGCCCCGCAAAGGAAAGCTAGGCTCAAATACCTAGAACATAAATGCTGTATTGTCGCTTTTACAGAGCTTACAAAAGCTAAGTTAGCTTCTTGGACTGGTAAATATAGTCGTTTGGATAATGTACGTGCCTTATTAGAGGATTATGATAATTTTGTTACGAGAAACAAGATTTTCCAGGAATTTGATAGAGCTTATGTTGATATTAAACAAGTAGCTGGAGAGTATAAGAGAGTATGTCAAGTCGATAGGGCAGAGGCTAGAGAAATTGATACATTTTTGAGAGATGTCGCTGATACATGGAGACGGGTTGCTACTGAAGTCAGATGCGCTCGTAGTGTGTTAGAAGAGGTAATACTACATTGGGAGAGATGGAGTGTACTTAGCGAGGAATTCAGCTCTTGGTTGGACAAAGCCCAACATATGCTGAGAGTATCAGAAGATGAAAAGTTGGAGTTCTTCCAAGATCTGACTGTTTGGAAAGAGAAACATCAGATGTTAGGTGATACGGCTGGATTCTTAGCAGCTACCACGAGTGAAGAAGTAGCATCTGAAGTGAAGAGGAAGTACACTGAAATTACCGAACGCTGGGAACGCGTTTGGGAAGAAGCTGAAAGGTATATTAAACATTTGTTAAGATCAATTTTTTAATTGAATAATGGTCCTTCGTGCCGGATTTGATCGAGTTATAAATTTGCAGATACGTCCGCGGAGGTGATGCATTACGTCATCGTCGTGAGTTATCACGTGGTATTCAAGAATTAGATAGTTGGCTGACATCAGCTGACAACCTACTATCACAACAACCAAGAGCGCACACTGCTGATATTCAGCAATATATAGATCAACTGCTGACTCTGCAATCACAGATCGATCATTATGAGGAACTGTTTAAAACTATTAGCAGGTAAATATTTGTGCTATGTTAGTAAGTAAAACGATCAGGTTTATAGGAGTTTTAAGTTCAATTGTTTTAATAGGACCTTCCAAAATTCAATTGCCGATTTACCCCGTGATGAGGTGGAAGCCAATATGGCTAAACTGAAACAGCAGAAGGAAGCGCTTGTGCGTGTCCGAGCCACTGTGCCTGTGAAGTTGCACCAATATAGACAATTGCTGGTGCAGCATGAAAGCTTAGAGAGCGGCCAAAAGGAAATTGGACATTGGCTGGAAAAAGCTGAGGAGGCTTTAAAGGCCGGAGAGGAGACCAGAAGGTAGGAATATAATAGTAGCAATCTCTTATGTACGTTCTAACTAATATAAAATCCAATTTTTTATTTCAGAGAAGTAATAGAAGAACATTACTCTTCTCACCGCAGCTTCTTCTCTCGCACTACGTATTACCGATCAATGCTGGAAAGTAAGAACAAAGTGTTCCAGCAAATTGTACGAGCAGCAGATGCCGATCGAACAGCTGATGTATCACAGCAATTGCAGCATATGAAGGATTTGAATGACAGGCAAGTCCACTTCTAACAGCATTCATAAAAATTAAGGATTTAAGGAATACGGGATTCAGAAATTACGCTAGAGTATAGACTCACTGAGTAGAGTTCAAAACTCCAAATGTTACTCAGTCGTATGAAACAAAATAGACCAATCAAACGTTAGAAAAATTGTTGACCAATGATAATAGTCCATTGCAACTGTCTACTACTACCTAGCTGTCATTACGTTCTGTTACATGCAGTTATAAGAAATCGTTTCAATCATTACTTATTAAAATATAAATAATAGAATACGAATTAATGCTTAAATTGGATGTTTGATATACAATAAGTATATGCAACATATTACTATTTTATTTTGATTACTGTCTAATAGTTGTCGTGTTTAAAGATTTATTATTTACTAGCTGTTGCCCGCGGCTTCGCTCGCGTTAAGAAGTATTATTATTAATTAGGTTTAGTTTGTGTGGCTTTACTTTTGTTTAACGTGTATTAAGTAGTTATCAGCATTCCTGTCGTGGGTCATAATTGAAAACTTGCTCCAGTTATTAACCACATATCTGTCAATTTTTAATTTCAGTTCAATCAGTCGAAAATCTAATAAGATTTATACAAACTTTCATCCCCTATTTTATCCCTTTGGGGGTAGAATTGATCAAAATCCTTTCTTAGCGGATGCCTACGTCATAACATCTACCTGCATGCCAAATTTCAGCCCGATCCGTCCAGTGGTTTGGGCTGTGCGTTGATAGATCACTAAGTCAGTCACCTTTGAGTTTTTTATATATATAGATAGATTAGTGAATAATTTTTACTGCATATTAAGTAATGATCAGCTTAAATCACAGATTAAACTACAAGCATTATTTTTGAATACGGACCTAAACATGTTGCCTATTTTGCATTATTTTTCCAATATCAGGTTATTGAAACCTACTATTTAATCGTGTAATTGAATTCCTCTAACAGATTTGCCCATGTCACATCTGAAGCGACGCGTCGTGAAGCTGATCTCCAGCGTTTAGTTCGTGCCTGGGAAGAGTTTGAGACTAAACGACGTGTAGTGGAGGAGTGGACTGGACGAGCCGAAGCACTACTAGCAGAGACCAGAATCGATTCCAAACACAGCGTGCCTTACCATAAGCAGTTCTTCCAGAGCGCTGATGACAAAGTTGTCGCTGATCTTGTCAGATGCGGGCGTGAATTGATCGAGGTATTTAATTTTAATTACACTATTACAATTGGCTGATTTTAGTAGTAATAGTAATAATAATAAATTCTTTATTGAACAAAATCCCAAAAAAGGAACATAATGCTTTTTTTTTATTTAATTTTTTGCCAGCTTTGGGAGATGTGAGCGATGATGTTGTAAATAGTGCAGAAAAATAAAATAATACACAAATAATTTGGTTTATAATATTTATTTATATTTATAATAATTATGTCAGTGGATCTTGTTATTCTGTTTATGTAGGAAGTGCTTGTGGAGATTGTTTATAAAACTGTTTATAGTGGAGGCCTGTCTGGTCACAAGAGGCAGTCTGTTCCACTAGCGAACAGCTGTTACAGTAAAGGAATAATAAAACTCTTTATTACACAAAATGGTACATAGACGAACTTAGTGCATTGTGCCAAATAACCTTTGTCAGTATGAACGGTGATATTTAATTGTAATATGTTTGTATGATACTGATTTGTAGCATGTTGCATTGGCGGCAAGTTTGTAGTGCCTATAAAAGTTTGAATATCGACTGGTAGTGTGTGTCAGTATTGTAATTTTGACTGGAACGAAGATCTTAGCCTATTGCAATTGTTTATTTTGTTTTCAATAAAGTCTTTTAAAATAATTAGTTAATTTTCAACAGTTGGTAGGAGAAGATGAACGCCCCCGTGTGGTACAGACTGTGGAGGAACTGCAGAGAAAGTGGAAGGAGTTGCTGCAGAGAGCCCCTCGGCATCTCATGAAAATGGAGTTCAAGTTGGATGAGAATGTATTGCATCATTGCTTGAAAGAGATGGAAAAAGAAATTGTCTACGAAGAACAGGTAAATAAGAATTTGACAGTAGATATGTTATGTCAACAGACGTAATATTAGATTTAAGATCATTAGTTTGAAACCTCATACGTTAATGGATGCGGACATCATAATAACAATAAAATATAATAATTAACGAAACATTAGAACTAAGACAATAACAGTTAAATTTAATAGCATTCGCCTTGTAATTTTAGTATATAAGCAGAATCAAAATAAACAAGTTCAATGACCTCACACGAGAACCTTGTCTTTATTTAATATTACCTTCAACTGCTGGTACTAAAGAATCCATATTATTCAGTTCCAAAAAAAACTAATAATAAAAAAAAACTTTATATAGCTATTATTATATTTTCCATGTAGGCGTACAACCAAAGCGATGATGCAGACAGCATTCTGATAAGAAACCAAGAATACTTCCGTGATCAAGGAAAGATAATGCAGGTCGAAAGTTGTCTCAGCAACTTGAGGAAGATAGCTGCTGGATTTGTTTATGAGACTGGAGACACTGCGCTGGAAGAAGCTGCAATGCGCTGCCAAAAGGAATGGGAAGCCATTGTCACTCGCGTCGAGCATTTCAGGTAAATAAGTCTAGCTTTATTATGAACTAACTTGGCTCATATCTATGAAGAGCTAGTGACTTTTAATTCCACACACTTTCTAGCCAATACGAATATCTGCCATCCACGTTAGAACCATACTGTCATTAAGCACGCAATCTAAACAAAACAATCTTAAAACTTCTAGACAACAATTGCAACAAATACCAGCAAAATGGGATTCCTACAGACAGCGATTCCATGAGATGGAACTCTGGATGCAGCACGTAGATAAAACTATGGATAGCATTGTCAGAGAAGTTGATTCAGCTGAAGCCTTTGAACGAGAGAAGAACATATTCCAGGTATTGTATTCATTATATTTCAGTTCGAAGAGAAGCGTGAAAGGTGTTTTTTATTGTTATACTAATGATTGTTATATTTTGATGTATTGCACGGACATAGCTGAAGGACATGATGGTAATAAAGCTACATTTTTAGCAGTACGTAGGCTCATAACCTTATTTCCTTTTAACCAATGTCTGTACTTCCAGAACATCTGCCGTGAAGCTGACATTAGGAGAGAAGAAATGAAATGGCTCGTACAAACACTGGACTTACTCACAAGCCATTGTTCAGATGCTGAGGCACAAGAGGAACAAGTTAAATTAGAAAATCTAATTACTAGATACAAAAACTTAATACCGACGATTGAGATCACAATGATTAAAACCGAAACTTACACACGTTGTTATACTTATCGACGTGAAGTTCATGAAGTCATTTGCATATTAGAAGACGCTAAAGCCCAAGCGATGATCGAACCCGAGCCTCAAACCCTGCAACACGTCGATCAGCTGGTCCTTGAACAACAAGCTGCAGTTCAAAAACTGGACAGACATAGGCCTTCGGTTATGTCTATGCTACAACGGGGCAAGGAACTCATAAAAGACGCTAACGCACCAGCGTTCGTTCGTGAAGATGTCAGAAACCTGGAGTCCGGTTGGAATACGGCTTATGAAAGTTCCACTGATCGTTTACACAAGTTACGTGACACACAAAAGGTTTGGTCAAATTATGAATATCAGAAAGAGGAATTGTTATCAGATTTGGATAGAATTGAGAGCTATGTGGCGCATCCTGGTCTAGAACTTGGTGTATCAAACTTGGCAAGGGAACTGCAAGAAACAAAAGTTTATACCGCCGATTTAGAGAAAGCGAAAACTGAAAGACTACCACAATTGCAAACAGCGTACGCTGAGTTGTGTTCGTTGACAGCTAATAAGCCTAAGCCAGTTATCGAGAGAGATTTGGAACTTATCGGAAGGAAGTTGGTTACCGTTCAAGATGAAGTACAAAACAAAGTTGAACACTTGGAGAAGTTTAACCAAGAATGGGTGAAAGTTGAGAGTAAACTGGAACACGTGCGAGAATGGATTAAAAAAGAAAGTCCAGCATTAATTTCTCAAATACAGTCTGAAACTATTACACCAGAAGAAAGAGTTGAGAAATCCCAAGCGTTACAAAAAGTGATTGCAGAAAAACTCCAGGCTGTAAGAACAGTTGCGGATCAAGGCACCAAATTGGCGGTTGAACATCGCGTTCAAGATGCAAATAGGTTGAAAGGAGAAGTAGTGTTATTGGAAAAAATGATGGCAGATTTACAAAGATCAACCGAACACCAAACTAAAGTAGTCGAACATGATCTGGCCAGCTGGCAGAAATATCAGAAAGGCGTCGCTGAAATAAAGCCCTGGATTGAAGAGGCCGAACTTAAATTAGGAAATGTACCAAAACCCACCACACTGCCAGAAGCTCAGGAGTTACAACAACAATCTAGGGCATTAGTTACAGACTGTGAGAAGCAATTAATGAACTTACAAATCTTGTCCAATGTCAGTCATCAACTTTCGGGCAGAACTAGTGCTCCAGATGAAGTGGACGCAATTCATTCACGTTGGGCCGTTGTACATGACTTGGCGGACCAATGGAATAATAAATTGGATAAATTGATTGTAAACTGGGTGAATTTCGAAAGGGAAGCCGAGAAACTGGAATCCTGGATTGAAAATGGCGAAAAATTAATCAACAGTCGTATGGTATCAATTGAATCTCCTCAAGTTGAGAAATTAGATCGTGAACTAAATAAACTAAAATCGTTCGGTAATGAAATATCACAGCAACAGGCGAAGATTATAACTCTATCCCAGACGTGTGATAATATCTGTCACAGTATACAACCTGAAGGTGGAAACCTGTTGAAAGGCAAAGTAACAGATATTAAACAACGTACGAACGCTCTGGCTGAAACCGTTCGAACTAAAGTAAACGAACTTTCCGATCAAATAATTGTTAGACAAGAGTTTATTACGAAATTCCACAACTTCGATAATTGGATGAATGACTTTAAACGAAAATCTGATAGCTACGATCAAATCAGTGCTGATAAGGTTGAACCGACATTGCAATCTATGCATGTGCTTTTACAGGAACATGCGGCTAAGGAACCGGAGTTCACCGACATCTATAACGAAGTAAAAAACATGACTCTTGTAGCACATCCTGATGAGTCACGAGCTTTAGCCGAGACGTATTCACATATAGCCGAACAATATCAACTAATAGAGAATAATATACAACAAAACAAAGGCATACTACAAAAGTGGGCGGATCTATTAAATTGGTACGAAGACACAAAACAACAGTTAGGCCATATCCAATATCAAATTGAAGGGGAAAAACTAAACCCTCAAGTATATGACAAATTAAAACAAGAACTTGTTAATATTGCGACTAAAGTACCAGAGTGGAAGAGTAACGTTGCTTTATTAGATGGACCATCAAGAATTAAAGTTACTGACCAAAACACTGGTCGGATAATGCCACCTACAGCTTTGGTAAGGGAGATTGAGATGAAGGCTGAAGGTTTGCTGAACCAAATTACAACCAATCTCGATCAAGCTGAGAAAGTTGGTGCCAGGCGTGACAAGTTTAATGCACAACACGAAGCGGTGGCTGTCGTTTTACATAACATACAATCTAGTTTAGATGAAATGTCACACACGCCTTATCCGTTGACTGAAGCAACCATTCAGGAACTTACCCAAAAATTGGACAAACTCGACGCTGAATTAATACAAAAGCTACCTGTACGCAAAGCTTTGCGGGAGGAAGGCCTTCACTTGATGCGAGAAGACCATCCAAGTTTGTTTACAATACAAAATACGCTGTCAGCTGCTGACAGTAATTGGGATCAAGTAGTTAATGCGGTGAGAGACACAAAGAATAAGTATATTTTGTTGTCGTCTACGTTGTCTGAATTAAATAACTTTACTATTGCCTTTGACCGAGAATTGGGTCGGGCTGAACAGTTATATAACGAGAGTAAAGAAGCTCCTAATGATTATATACAAACTGCCCAGTCATTGGATAAAGCTAAGAAAGCTTATGAGCTCCTTAAACGATCTAAAGGCCTTTTGGATCAAATGGACGTTATTAAACAATCTGTGTTGAAACAATCATCGACCCTTGGAGGGTTTAACACAACTCCATTAGAAGAAGCCTTCTTAAACTCACAAACGCACTGGGAGAAGATAAATGATGCTGTCATTAAGCGCATTCAAGATTTAGAATCTCAACTCATTGTATGGAGGCAAATCGAAGACACGAAAAATCAAGTTATTTCATGGCTGAGTGAGACAGGTCAAAACTTGTCAAATGCTTGTGACAATATGGAAATAAGATTTGGTCAAAGTCATCTTAATAAATACAAAGAGGAATTGCCCATATATTTGGGATTGAAGAACAATATCAAGGCCAAGTGTGAACAAATTACCAATTTTAATAAAAACATTCCAGCTGGACAAGTTACCTCTATTATTGAGTATCTAGACAATCAATTTGATGCGCTTAAATCTATAGCTGATAATTTAGAAGGAACTGTCTCAACATTGGAAACAAAAGAAGCAAAATTGAAAGATAAAATCAAACGTCTCACAGACAGCATCAGTAAGATACGCGATGACATAATCAGATGCGACGACATGACGGGCGACAATGCTAAAATTTTGGATCGTCTTAAGAAATGTCAATTATGCAAAGCTGAATTACAGAACCTCAATGATGAAATTGATAATTTGAACCAAAATGTGGTTGAAATGAATGCTAACTACCCTGGCTTTTATGAGTCACTGATACCAAAAGAATTAAGTGCTTTGCAGAAGAGATTCGAAAGTGTCTTGATTCATGCCAACAAAACTGAAACAACTCTGCTTACTTTCTTGCAGAAAATGTTTAATGATAGGTTGAATATATTTAACAGAAATTTGAAAATATTAGACGATAAGACTCGTTGGTGTATGCCCGATGCTTCCAGTGATAAATATAATTTGGAAGTAAAAATGGCAGCTTTAGTTGATGTTGAAAATGGAATTGTCGATTGTACAAACAAAATTAAAGAGTTGAAGGATGCCAGTGATATTTTACGTGTAGTTGCAGAACCAGCTTGTGTACAAGAGGCTTTACAGCAGACTGAAAAAGCACGTAAAAATTTGGACGTTTTGACATCCAATTGCGATGAAATTAAGAACCGTCTTAAAGAAAATATTGAAGTTTGGCAAGACTATGAATCATCGTTAGAAAATGTGTCAGAGTGGCTTAAAGATAAAGAGAATAAAGTTAGACAAGAAGCAGCTAACCTTTTAAGTAACAATGAAATTGACAACAAGATCATCGAAATACAAAAATTAAACCAAGAAATAAAGGATTACGGTCGTGAAATAAATAAATTAACCGAATTCGGGAACAATATTTTGTCACGCAATCCTGATTCACGAGTTTTGCAATATATTAATCATTTGGTGTCGAGGTATCAAACCGTAGAAAAGTTCATTGGCAGTCGTCTTAGCAGACTAAATGAACTTAAAGACAATAAAGTAAAATACGACAAAAACATTATAGATTTCAAGAATTGGCTTCAAGATGCAAATGCTAAAATCAAAGACTTCTCTGCTCTCAGTAAACACGCATCAAAGGCTACTCCTGCTGACCTACAGCAGTTGAAAAAATTAAGTGACAATAAAGAAATCGGTCAAAAATTATTGAATAACTCGATAGAATCAGGAGAAGCTTTGTTCAGTGGAATAACACCGGAGAGTAGGGAAGAAATAAGAAATGAATTACGAACATTGAGGAATTACTTCGAAGAATCTGTTGACTCTTTGAATGGTGTGATAAAAGAAATTGAGACAAACATAAACAAGAGATCGTCATTCGACGACACATTCAATCAAGTTGAGAAATGGATTTGTGAAAAAGAAAAGGACTTGGGAGAGTTCAAATTAGGCGCTACTTTGCCTGAAAAGAAAGCTTGTTTGCATGCAAATAAAATATTGCAACAAGAAGTAGAATTACATCAGTCTATTCTCTCTCAGCTTACAGATAAGCTAAAATTAATACCCGATGAAGACGCTGAAAAAAGCTTGGCAAAAACTATTGATAAATACCAATGCATGTCTAGTCAATTAGGTGAACGTGTCAACAACGGAGAGTCACATATTTCAGAACACGAGAAATATGTTCAAATGTTCGAAGATTGTCGCGATTGCCTAAATCAAATCTTTGCTGATAATAGCGTTCTTAATTACGGTGTAGTAGTTCAGAAAGATGATGTCGACTCTAGGATTGCGGCTATTGAGAAGGTCGCATCTAAAGCCCAGGACATGGATAACAAACTAATAGCACTCAAAGGGCAACTCACACGCGTTATGGAAACAACAAATCCCAAAGGGCATCCCAACCTAATTAATGAATATGATCAACTGAAAAATATGTGGAACCAATTTTCTGTAAACTGCACAGAACAAGAAAAGAAATTAAAACATACCCTGAGCCAATGGAACGAAAGTCAGAAAACTATTGATGACCTGGAAGAATGGCTTAACGTTAAGGAAAACCAACTCAGGGACCAAAGCCTCAAGAGCAATCTAGAAGCTAAAGTCGCTCATCTTCAAAAGGTTAAAGAGATTCAGGAGGAATTAGCGTCAAGGAATGAAGATTTTTCGGCATTAGCTGGAAATGAGCAGAACGTCGCTAATGAATCTGAGTTGACAAGCAAAACCTCCAAACTTTTAACAAGATATCATACGCTCAATAATTTAGTAAATGAAATCATTTCTAAGTATGAAGTTTTCGTAGCTGAACACGAAACCTTTGAAAACGAGTACAGCGATATGGAAAAATGGTTGCTCGGTATGTTGGGAGAGCTGCAAGACCTTAATGAGATTGTAGGAGATTATGCCGTTCTCCAAGACAAACAAAACAAAGCAAAGGAGTTGTACGAAACACGAAATAAGAAAACACCCGCGTTTGAAGAATTTTTAGGTTTAGGGGAAAAATTATATACTCACACAAGTCCAGATGGCAGAGAAATTATAAGACAAAAGATTCGTAAAATAAGAGCGCTGTGGTATAACTTTGGAGATAGCTTCCAGGAAACTGTAAATAAATTAGACCAATGCCTTTTACAATTCTCTGATTTCTCCTTGGCGCAGGAACAATTGACAAAATGGTTGAAAGACGTTGAGAGAGCAATGCAGAAACATACAGAACTTAAGGCTTCTTTGGAGGAAAAGAAAGCTCAATTACAAAATCATAAGATTATGCATCAGGAAATAATGAGCCATCAGCAACTTGTGGAGTCAGTTTGTGATAAAGCGCAACAATTGGTTGATCAAACGCACGATGCTTCTCTCAATATTTATTTGCAGTCGATTAAGCAACTCTTTCAAAATATTGTTACTAAGTCGCAGAATCTTCAAGACAATTTGGACGATTGCGTGAAGAAGCACGAGGATTTGGTGCGTCTAATTGCTCTATACAAAGAATGGTTAGGTTCGCAATCTGAAAAACTCATTGATATAGAAAACTCTACAGGTGAAAAACATGAGATTGTCCGTAAACTTCACTCAGCAGTGGCTCTGAAAGATATTGAAAAAGTTGGCTCAAGTAAATTGGATGAAATTAGAGAAATTTTTTCAGTAGTTAGCAAAAGTACATCAGAGACCGGTAACGCTGTAATTAAAACTGAAATTGAGAATTTACACGAACAATTGCGAAATGCTGTAACAAACATCGGTACTTCTGAGCAGAAATTGAAACATGTTCTAGAAACGTGGAACAAATTCGATACATCAATTGAAAATATAAGTGATTGGCTGAAACAAATGGAATCTAAATGTAGAGACCAAAGTTTGTTTTCGACCTTACCTGAAAAGGAAGCACAGTTACAACGGATTTGCGAGGAATTACGTAATAAAGTTAATGGCAAGGAAAAAGAAATCGATGCTTTTGTTGACGAATCTCACAGTCTTATTCAATTGAGTGGCGTTGAACGCCTCAAACCTCTCGTTGCACAAATCAGTAGCAGATATCAACAGCTGCATGTAATTTCCAAGGAAATCGTAAATCATTGGACTGAGATTGTGTCATCTCATAAAAAATACGACCAACTCAGAAATGAATTCGATGCATGGCTAAAACCTCTGGAGGAACAGCTATCACAAATGACAACTAAAGAAGACAAGTTAAGCATTGAGAACAAAGGAAGCAAATTACAAGTGTTTCTTCTGGAGCGGGAAAATGGTGAACATAAACTTGGTATTCTTACGGCTGCAAGTGACAAAGTGTTGCCTGAGACAACTGCTAATGGTAGAGAAAATATACGCTCTGAAGTGCGATCGCTTCGAGAGAGATGGGATAAACTGAACGACGCTATTATGCAACAACAGAAGGAATTCGAATCACAAACGTTGCAATGGTCCAGCTATCAAGATGTGTTGCAACAGACTCTATCATGGCTAGACGAAAAAGAGAAAACTGTAGATTCTGAAGAAAAAGCTGTTCTTAATTCAGCTCAAGAAATCAAAGCTAAATTGCTTAAAAATAAAACATTGCTTCAAGAAATAAATTCACATAAACGAGTCATTGAAACTGTTACTGAAAAAGCTAAGAATGTTGCTGCTACTCTAGCTTCAGGAAAACCAGACAACAACGATATGACTAACATTATTCAATCTATTTGGAGTCGTTACAATACATTGACAAGTAGACTGTCCGGCATTATTGATAAACATGAGAATAATTATGAAATATATCAGCAATTCGCTGACCAGCAAAAAGCGCTGCAAGATTATCAGAAGCATTTATGGGATCGCTTGAATTTATTATCAGCTGTCACAGGTAACAAAGCGACGTTACAAAATAAATTGGTTAAGTTACAAGAATTGCTCGATGCTATTCCAACTGGAAACAATAAGATTAAGATATTATCTGATCTTATTGAGAGCAATATACAGAAACTGTCACCGCGTGGTAAAGAGGGCATGTCAAGAGAGCTGGGACTGCTGAAAGCAGATCTGGAGAAGTTCACCACTACAGTACATGACGTGAAGCAAGGTATTGAAGACAAAATTCAGCAATGGAGCGACTTCGATACTGCATATGACAAATTACAGAGTTGGTTAAGCGAAACAGAAATGACGTTGAAGACGTATTCTCCAAAGGCTACCCTGGAAGAGAAGGTGGAACAGCTCAACAAATACCAGGTAAGCACCTAATACAAGTATTGGATATTCATAATTCAGAATAAGTTTTATTATATGTAATTCTTTACTGCGATTTTCTGAACAGGATCTATGTGTAGTTATTGACAGTCGTGTTAATGACATGTATTCGATTCATGCATTGGGCGAAGCAATGGACCAAGTAAGACGTTAATAAGAAATTCTAATGCGGCACTGTAGTTTGAATAATCTAATTTTCAGTAGACTATTCTAATACACAAATAAGTACTTTAGTACTAACTGAAATTTTATACTTTCTAATAAACCCTTTATGAAGTTTCACTGAAGAATCTAAAGATTAATCAATGAAACATGAACAATAAATTCTTTAAGTAGTCTCATAAAATTTCTACATTAGTTTTGTAGATTAACAATTATAATAAAATCTATACTACCGTAATACGTTTGTAAAATTGCAGCTTATATCCTCTAATGTAATTTCTCATAGTTTAACGGTCAAAACTTTTCTTTAACAATTGGTTTAATTGTTGGTTATTATCAGAAGTGTTTAAAAATTAATTAGTATTTAGCCAACCAATGTTATTTTGCAGGCAATTTTAGCAAACTTGAAGAAGACTGAAAACGAAGTCGATAAACTAAATGACGAATTTAGTGATCTGATTGAGAATTGCAACGATACAAGAATAACAATGAATCTCCAGCAAATGACTTCTCGTTTCCAATCAATACAATCGACCGCTAAGGAGTTGGTTAAAAAATGCGAACAAGCTGTCAGCGATCACTCGGTTTATCAAGAGAAATATAACCAATGTACAGCTTGGTTGAAGTCGGCGCAACACAAGTTTGACGAGTGCAACTCGAATTTATCAAATACACCTGAAGGGATTAAAGCTAAACGTGAAAGCCTCAATGACTTACTAAGTCAGCGTCGCAACGCTACTCTTCTTGTAAATAACACTTTCGAATTGGGCGAGAAATTATATCCCTCTACATCTCCCGAAGGTAAAGAATTGATTGAGCAACAACTGCATGACATTCAACAAGCTATTGATAATCTATATGATAACATAACTAAAGCCGAAAGGGATCTCGATTCTGAATTAAATAAATGGTCTTCGTTCGAAGACAATTTGGCTAATGTACAGAAGTGGCTTACGGCTGCTGAAAAGAATTTACCAAAAGAGATTGAATTAAAAGCCACGTTGGACGAGAAACGTAATCAACTGACCGTTTATCGTACACACCTTCAAGATGCTATTGCTCATCAACAAGACATTTCTGATCTAAAAAAACGTGTTGCAAGTTTACCTGATGTCACTGATGCAATAAATAAGGAAATTAACTCAATAACTCAGAGACATGAAAGCGTACTGGCTCGAGCTAAATCTTTTGTAGAACAATACGAAGCTATTGTTAATAATCATCAACAATATTCGAAGGCAGTGATGGAATTACAAGAATGGGTAGAATCAACACATAACACTGCTAAACTTTGGGGTGACGTAGATCTTGAACGCGTGTCTTTAAGTGGTAATTGTGAGAAGCTTAAGACATTGCAATTGAGCTTACCCGAAGAGAAGAATCGTATTGATAAAATTCGTACACTCGGGGAGAAAGTACTACCAGGCACAATAAGCACTGGACAAGCTAACATAAGCAACCAGATTGATTCATCCCACCAAGAATGGGAAGGTCTGGTGTCTTTCCTTAATAAAACTATTGAAAATTTAGAGAATAAAATCCAGCAATGGAACGAGTATGAGGCTCTCAAAGATCAATGTCTAACTTGGATTCGCAATACAGATACACAACTCCACGCAGTAGACTTGAAGGCGACACTCCCTGAGAAGCAGGAGCAATTTAAGATGTTCCAAGGGTTACAGGGTGAAGTTCGTGCGAAGGAGTTAGAGATTGATAACTTAACTGAGAAAGCACAGAATCTATACACTGGTGTTTTGGGACCACGCGGCTCTCAGATATCTGATTTATCTACAAAATATCAAACTCTATCTCAAAAGGTTAAGGATTTGACAAATAGATGGCATGGATATGTTAAGACCCATCAAGAATTTGCCAGCAACGTCACTGAATGTTCACAATGGATTGAAGAGTTAAGAGACAAGTTGGATTTCTGTGCAGATCTAAGTTCGTCCTCACAAGATGACCTGGAAACCAAGTTAGTTCTAATCCAAAATCTTTTACTCAGCAAAGACGAAGGCTTTACAAAAATTCAATCGTTGGTTGAATTAGCTCAAAATGTACTCGCTAATACAGCCCCTTCTGGTCACGAAGCAATTAATAATTCTTTAGTAAATCTACAAGAGCAATGGTCAGCGCTTCTGTCGAGGATGATGGAGACCAAAAACGTGCTTGATGATTCAGTAACTAAATGGGCAGGATTTTTAGAACAAATACAATTAATCGATAAGAGTAATATCTGGTTAGAGAATATGTTGACTGAACTCACGCCTTTTGAGACATCAATTTTGGATAAACGGGCTCAATTAGAAAAACTTAAAGAAGTCGAGGAAAAAGCTCGCTGTGATCGATTGGAAGTCGACACTTTGAAGGCTAAGGCGGCTGAGATGATAGCTAGTGGACAGCAGAATTTAGCCGCGTCTAAAGCTCAAGAAACGTTAAACAAATTCGACTCTCTTTATGACAAAATTAAGAAATTATTATCAGATCGCGAAGAACAGTACAAGGATCACAGGTTATATAAAGAAGCGCATGATGAACTCATTTCCTGGTTATCAAGAGCGAAAGATAAAGTACCATCTTTAAAATCGAAGCAGTTGAGTGATAAATTAGCTATTGAAAACTCTGTTGTACCACTCGACGCTCTTATTAACAAACAAGCACAAGGAGAGCTTCTATTAGAACACTTGCAACATACCGGCGAAGTATTATTAGCGAGTACAAGTCCTGAGGGCCAACAGGTTATTAAAAATGAAATGAAAGCCTTGAAAGAGAGATTTGATGCGTTATTCAACGAAATCAAACAACAGAAGAGTCAACTAGAAGATACGATTAATCAGTGGCGGGAATATAAAGATGAGTATGAACGGTTATCTGATTGGTTGCAACAGAAAGAAATTTTAATTAAAAACCACAAATTAGCCCTACTCGGTTCAGCTAAAGAGAAGGGAACTCAAGTGAACGATGTTAAAGATATTGTACATCAATTGGATAAAGGAAAGGCTGATATTGACAATTTTAACGCATCTGCTTCTGGGTTGTTGTCTTCACACTTAGACACATACGTGACCAACCAATTGCGCCATTTAAATTCGCGTTATCAAGTCTTAGTTAACATGGCCAAAGACGTTCTCAAAAAGGTCGAAACCAATTACGAACAACATCAGAATTACGACGATAATTATGCAAAAACTAAAAAATGGATTGATGATGCATGGGAGATTGTGCGTGTTGGTGGTGAAACAGGCAGTAACAGTAGTAAGGAAGCACTCCAGAAACGTCTACAGCAAATTGAAGACCTTCTAAAGAGACGTGAGGAAGGTCAGAATTTAGTTCACGCTACAGTTAATAGTGGGGAAAAAGTTTTGAGAAACACAAGGTCTGATGGCAAAGATAAAATCAATAGCGATCTCAAAGAACTACAAACAGAATGGGATCGTTTAGTTAAGAAGATGACAACAGCTAAAGTGCATCTGGAAACTGCATTGTTGCAATGGGCCGACTATAGTTCCAGTTATTCGCAACTACAACAATGGATTTCAGATAGAGAAGCAAAATTGCAAGAAGTGTGTGAGCAGAAGGTCGCCAAGTCGAAGAAAGGCCAGGATCGTCTTGTTGGCCTCACAACTGGTCTTAGTCTTGGCGAGAGGAAAGCCACACTTCGTCAAACAAACAATATTGTTCAGGATATCGTTTCGTTTGAGCCAATGATTCAGTCTGTAACTTCCAAGGCTTCAGAATTGATGCAACAAGCGCCAGCATCTGAGATTACGACTAAATACGAAAGCTTGTCCAAACAGGCTAAAGATTTGTATGAGAAGCAGAAGGAGACTGTGGAACAACATCAAGCGTTTATAGATGCTGGTACAGACTTTGTCCAATGGATAAGAGCCGCCAAAGAGAAGCTAGGGAAATGTTCTGATGCCACAGGTGATAAAGAGTCTCTTAGTAGTAAAATATCACAGTTGAAAGTGCTCGAAAGTGAATTGCCAGTGGGTCAAGCTAAATTACAAAAAGCTTTAGAACAAGGAGAGATATCATGCGGTTTGGCTGATGACGAAGATAGAGAGGAAATTGAAGAAGAAGTGGCATTGATGCAGGAGGAATATGATACCTATGTGTAAGTTTATTACCTACATATGTTATTATAACATGTTAACCAAGTTTAATCTGACTTGAGTTTAATTTCACAGTGAGCAATTACATAATACCAAAGCACTTATCGAAGGTGGTATAGTGAAGTGGACAGAGTATGAAGAACAATACAAGGAAGCCCTGGATTGGTTGTCGAAGACTGAAAAACTAGTACAATCGTTTAATAAGCTGCAAAATGATTTGGAACAGAAGAAAGTTGTTCTGGAAGAATTTCAGGTTAGTATAACTGAACAATCAAATTAACACGTAGTATCAGATGTTATAACAGCTCGCTAACAATGTTAATATATCTCAATTATAGGGTCATTTGCAAACGTTATTCGATTGGCAGACAGAGTTGGATAAGTTAAATGTAAGCGCACAAACTCTTCTGGAAACATGTTCCGATACAAGAGTTTCCAATGGCATCACTCAGTTGACAACCAAGTACAACGCATTGTTGTCACTTGCAAAGGAAGTTATGAAGAGATTGGAGTTACATTATCAGGTAATCACATCTTAATGTTAGAGAGACAGGTAGAGGTTAAGAGTAGAACTTGATAAGTCATCAATCCTGAATTAATTTTTAAAGGAACACCAACAACACAACGCCCTCTACGGCGAATGTCAAGATTGGTTGGACAGAACAAGAGAGAAACTGAATCAATGCGCAGAAATACCAAACACGTTGCAAGAAGTAAACAATAAATTGAATACTGTTAAACTACTGCGTCAATCTTTAGAGCAGGGCCAGAATAAACTGTGGTATTTATTGGAGCTTAAAGAAAAGGTTATAATGAACACGGAGCAGGCTGGTGCTGCTAAAATACAGGAAGACACTGATAGTCTAAAGCAAGAGTTCGATAAAATAATAGCTGATCTCCAAGATATTCGAAGTAAATTAACCAATAGAGCCTCGCAATTTGATGATATTACAAAGGTAAGTTATATAGACAGATTCTATTTAATCCCAGCACTAAGGACCGTTAGCCCAGCCATATAAAACAAAATATGCCAATCACACGCTTAAAACTATGTTGGTGTGATTTTTGACCAATTATAAAAATGAAATCGTTTCAACCGTTACTTATTAAAATATAAATGACAGAAATTAATGTCTAAGTCGCATATTTGGCGTGAGTGAAAGAAAATATAGAAACTCCAGAGGAAAAAAGAGTGTGGGTGGATGTATGTATATTAAATATTTATCCATTTATAGATCCATAAACTACTAGTCGAATGGTTAGACGATATTGATCAAAAAATTCAATCAGACGATGTTCTACTAAACGACTTATCCGAGAAGAAAGCCAAATTAGAGAAATTCAAAACGTTTAATAGAGATATTGATTCGCATAGTGATTTGGTGCAAAAACTTAACGATAAATTAAAAGAAGACCCGTCACTTAAGAGTAAGGAGATAGAAGGCACACTTCAGCGTTACGATGATATTCGGAAAGCCGTCAACGATATTATATCAGTAAGTATTGTATTAGCACATATACATATATATTTATATCGTCACACTGTCTGATGTCAAGCTAGAGTGTGGCCCTTGAGCGGAGACAACATGTGCTCCATCCTACTTGGCAGTTCATACTCTCCTTGTTGTTTATTGTTATACAAGCCTAATCTTTTTGAATTGGTAAAAGAAATAGACGCGTCTGTGGTTAGATTTTTAGTTAACAAATTAGTTATTTTCAATATATTTTCCAGAATTTCGAAGGTCAAGTAAATTTCCATATACAATACAAAGAATCATTCGATAGTTTCTACGATTGGATACGTAATTGCAAGATTGAGATACAACAGTGTTCTGACTCGCACGGGGAAAAGGAGGAAGTGCAGAAGAAACTGTCTAATGTCAACAGCATAATCGGATCTCTACCGAAAGGAGAGGCTTTACTCAAAAAATCTATAGAGCTAAGCGAAGCAGTATTAAAGACAACAGGCGTCGAAGGAAAAGATAATATTAGTCAAGAAATAAAACAGTTGAAAATTGAATGGGAGAATCTTCAACAGATCTGCAAAGACACAAAGAAACTGTTGGAGAAGTGTTTGGCTGCCTGGTCTGATTTCTTGGAGAGCTTGAACAAGATGACCAAGTGGATTAAGGAGTTCGAAGCCAAATTGAAAGTAGTACAGAACGTCGATAAAATTACACCTGAGCACCTTGATAAATGTCGGGTAAGTAAATTAGATATCATTAAGTCGCTAATAGGTACATACGTATAATTGAAATTATTTTGTCTATAGGAATTACTGGCTGAAGCTCTAGGAATAAGACACATATTGGAAGAACTGAACGACAGATGTGAAAATTTGATGGAACTTAGTGCTTGCGCTTGGGTTAGGGACAAAACGGTGAACTGTCAAACAGTATACACTACTTTATTAACTAAAATACAGAGTCTAGTGTCGAACGGCGAAAAGAACCTTTCCGATCACACTGAATTTATGAAGGCTAAAGAAGATTTGGTGAAATGGCTCGAGACTGCACATGGGAGTGTGCAAGATTCGATCGGAGTAGGGGACATCGATATGACAAAGGACAAACTAGAAACTATTAAACTTGTCGGCAATCGCATGACAGAAGGTCATCATTTACTCCTCGTTCTACAAGAAGCTTTTAAAAAAGCCCTGAACAACACGCCACCTGAAGAACAAGATAGCTTAAGAAATGATGTACAAGCTTTACAAGAAAGTTGGGACCAACTCAAAATAGATTTGAACTCTATTACCGCACAGCTCAAGGCTGCTATCGGTAAATGGGAAGATTTTGAAGATTCCAAGAACAAACTCAACCAATGGATTAAAGAAACCGAGGAAAATTTGGATAAAGTACCACCAACTGGTGGAGAACTTGGCGAGATGAAGACTTTGTTGGAAAAGTACAAGCACATAGAAGAAGCTATTGATAATAAGAAGCCTGAATTAGATAGACTGAAAAGCGAAGCCGCCGAACTGAGCTCATGGGCTAAGAAACCAGCTGTAAAGGAATCAGTTAATGAGTTAGAGAAGAAATGCAATGCATTACGTGCTAAATGTGCTGCAAGGAAAGCGGACCTCGAAGCTGACATCAAAGACTACAGTCAGTATCACCAATCGTTGCAGGACACTGAGAAATGGCTGTTGCAAGTATCATTCCAATTAATGGCACATAATTCTTTGTATATTGCAAATCGTGAACAAACAGAGGAACAATTAAGTCAGCATGCAGTATTGTTAGACGATATACAAAAATACAGTTCGACTTTAGATGACCTGGAGGGCAAAGGTCGGGCTCAGATAGAGCGCTACGAATCCAACACACCGGCTATTAGAGAAACAATCGGGAAGCAGCTGAAAAATGTTAACGATAGCCATAAATCTTTGTTAGCGACTGCGTTACAAATTGAAAGGAGGCTGAGAGAAGGTTTGGCAAAGTTCAAGGAGTATGAAGATACATTGGAAAGCATATTGAGTAATTTGGATGAATGCGAGCCTGCTATCACTGAGTTGGATGTCCCTGTTGATGGATTGGCTCATGGTAGAGAGCTCTTGGAGAAAGCCAGAGTAAGTTTGATTGACTATAGAAATTATCAGTACGTTGAATTGTGTCACATATTATCATGGATATATAATTCCAGCTGATCCACAATCGTGTTCAGCGTGAGAAGAGTCGTCTCTCAGCGGCCGTGGCTGCGTGTACTGCGGCTGCGGCATCGGTGTCTAGGCCCAGTTCGCCCGCAGACAGCGCTCCCTTACCGCCCCCGCCGCGGGAATTACTCGTGCGCGCGAGGATCGAGGATCTTATCGACCAGGTAATTGCTGATGCTACTAGATTTTTAAATAATTTGTAATCTTAATAATTCTGGAGCTTCTGTGAAAAATAATGACCAACAATAAATGCGGAGTCTAGATATCGAGTCGTGGCACAAGAAAGTAGCGGTCAATTTAAAGATCTTTCAGTTTTAGGATAATTTTTCTTTGTCAATTTTATTATGTTTTTTTTTGTATTGATTTCACTCTTTAACATGTAGTTGTATTATTATATGCCACGACTCGTTGCTAAATTATTAAATACTGTGCTTAATTATAACACATACGTACTTACTTATATGAAATTTAAAGAGAAACTACCATTAGTTCTATTCCCATATCCATTCGAATTCTAGTTTAAAAATTTTCTCACAGAAGTTACAGAAATTATTTAACGATTTGTTTTTTAAATTATTAATATAATAAATTTAATAATATGTAATTGTCTATAATAAGTTTTTAATTTTAAATGGATGGTGTACAATTATTGTTGATTATTTTTTAAATTGTTTTCTGTTTTAATAAGTATCTACTTTAAAATCGGTCGGAGATTAAGAAGAATGTTTTGTGTAATGTTCTTTAAAGAGGTTCCTTCGTTTAAAGTAAAGTATTAGAAGTTATTTTATTGTTTTTAGTGTATTGTTAGTGTAATTATGTAGATTGGATTTTAATTTAAAAAAAAATATAGTTAATTACACTTTTAGCTAGTTCGTCAAGATGATTCTTTATAAGTTCGTTGTTTGTAATTCATGTTCTTTACGAATTGATTGGAATTATGTCTCCCGTTCACAAAGAAGTGTTATGATTTTTTGTTTTGGTAACAATCGATTTTACTGCTTTAATGACGGCTTAAATGTTTTTTTCTACTGAAATATAATGTTAGTGGGATATAATAAATTTAAATTAAATTCATTACATAAATAATTATATAAAAATAGTGCTAACAAAAATAAAACTAGGATTTTTTAAAACAAAAATAAATAAACAAAAGAATTACTATTATAATTATACTGAACTACATTTTTTTAATGCGTGAAAATCCATACCTGGTCTTTTATGTTTCTGGGTCGCTGCTCACGATTCCGGTCTTTGTGAAATTAACTCGTGATCAGCGAATGAAAACGTAATTTTCGTGCCTCCAAGCGTCGTTCACGTATTTTATTGGAAGAGTCATCTTGTATGTTGTTTTTTGTCACGATAAAAAGTTTGATTGCGCACCATCCACTTCAGAATTGTTTGTTTACTGAAAAGGTTTATTTTAAATTATATACCAAGTTCCATTGTATGGTCTCTAGAAATAATTTACCATATAAAACAGTTACTTAAATAATTAAGGGATGAATATTTCAGAATAAAAAACTTTTTCTACGTGTATCTTCTGTGTTTACAGACAAAAAAAAATAGTTAAGCTATATGCAATGCACTATTATAATTATATAAAAAAAATATTCATATTAAAATATACCTTTTCAGTATAGTTTTTTTTTACTAATATAATAATCACGTGTGTTTGTCTGTGTTTGTCTGCATGTCTTGTTGTTTGTAGCAAAAGATAGCTGAGTTAGAATGCACACAGAATATAACCGCTAAATATTTCGAGCAACCGGAGTTTATTGAAAAATTAGAGGTTTTACAAACTAAGGTAAGGATTGCACGCTTGTATTGTAATTGTTAATTTGAAAGATTAAACGGCTTACTTTATGTTTGTGTGGAATAAATATGACTTAACACAGGTACAAAACCATCTTGAGACATTGAGCGATACGGTGCACGGAATGGAGGAGGCGATGAAGCAAGTGACAGAAATCGAAGACTGGATCAACATTCACAAAGCACTCGCAAAGGATTGGTTGGGTAATCCGAGTAAACTGAGACCAGAAGCGGCCAAACAAGACATGAATGCGATGAACGACGCACTTGTTGCTCTTAGCGAAAAGAGAAATCGGTTATTAACGGAAATACCTACTGATGGTAAGTTATCTTATAAGGCATCTACTTGAGCACGTTTGGAGTATTTAAAAAGATACTCTAGCTATAATCTCGGAATTAAATTCCAGGACTTGAAGACGAGATCAACTTAGAAGAAGCACTAGACATACTAGAACAGGACATTCGTAAAGCGATAGAAAGAGAAAGCAATAACCAAGGTGTCATTGATGACTACAGACATAAATGCCAAGAGATACATGACTGGTTCGATTTTGTTCTTAAAAAGATGTGCCTCGCTGACAAAGGATCTGGTTTGCCGTGTCCGCAGAAGCTGAGCGCTCTAAGAGATTTGGCAACTGAATTTGAGAATTCTGGTAAAAATAAGGTGGACAATATCAAAGATGTTGGTACTAAAGTTATTAGTATAGTCAGCAATTTGGAATCTCAGCAGGTTGAGGAACAAGTGAGTTAAAATTTATACATTAGTAGATAGAATTTTCATTGAACTTTTGATTTTTGATGTAGGTGTCTTGACTAATTAAAATAATATGTTTCAGATGAAATCAGTGGAAAGGCGTTACAACGACATAGCAAAACGCATCCAACGGAAGTTACAAATGCTAGAAATAACATACAAAGCGATCGATGGAACGACAAGTGAAGTGGCCGCACAAAACGAATGGATGCAAAAAGAGATTGACAATATAGTGCATCCTCAACCCCTTGGATTTGAGAGCAAGACTGTTAAAGAACGACAGAAGAGAGTTGCTAATTTGCTTAAAGAAGCTGACGGTAAGAAGACTATTATTGATTCCTTAGAGAAGAAAGTAAGTAACATACAAGCTGATTTGGAACCAACAGAACAAACTAAATTGGAATCAGAGTTATCTGAACTGTCTACCAAACAAAAGCAATTAGTTACTTTAATTAAACAAGAAATTGAACGATTGGGAGGTTCGAGTGAAGATAGAAAGAAACTAGAGAATGATATAGAAAAGGCACGTAATTGGTTGAAAGCTAAGTTGGCTGAAATCAAGAAACTCAGCGGCCCGATACCTCTAGAAGCTTCCAAAGTAGAAAAGGATATTAATGTACTTAAAAAACATCAAAGTGAATTGACTGACTTCCATAATGACACATTGACTGAAGTCGTTCGTCAAGGCAATGCTGTTTCTAAAGATTGTACTCCTGAAGACAAAACTAAACTCCAAGCTGTACTAGATGAACTAAATAAGACTTATACGTCAGTCAAAGTTGATGTGGATGATAAGTTAGGTGGTCTGACGAAAGTATTACAAGCCAGAAATGAATTTGAGGCAGAAGTCGATAAATGCGAGCGCTGGCTCAAAGAAGCCGAAGTGGCAGCCACGCCCGAACTTAGAACTTCAAGTCTACAACTTCTAGAAGAACAGTTAGCCAAGTTTGAAAAGCTAAGTAAGGAAGCAGAGGGAATAGAAAAGAGTATAGGAAAAATTAAAGATAAATCCAAAGATGTTATGGAGACACTTTCAGATTCTAATAAACTGCAATTAAAGGAACAAGTTAATATTTTATCTGATAAATTTGCCAGAATAAACGCTATTATTAATGATAAGAAGAGCGTGTTACTGAAACATATTGCTGCATACAAAGATGCTGCAGCGAAGATTGCTGCTGCCCTTGAGTTCCTCTCTGAAATACAGAATAAATTGAAGGCACTTAACAAACCTATTGGAAGTAAAGTGGAAGATGTGCAGCCCATAATACAAGCTTATGAAACAATTTTGGCAGACTTAAAGAAAAATAAAGCTATGTTGAATGAGTTACAAGGTGGCAATTTACATGATCTCCAAGACATTCTGACCAAACAGGATGATCTGATGAATACAATTGAAGACCAAATATCCAAACTTAAGTCATTATTGCTTCTCCGTGAGCAATTCTTTGCTTTGGTGAAAGAAATAAATGAATTCATACCTAAACATACAGAGTTAACGACTGAAATTGAGAAATCAAACGATTGTTTAGAAGATAAAATCAAACGCTATGATGATATTATTGGTAAAATCCAAGGTTGTGAGGCTACATTGGCGACAGCCACTGACAAAGGTCAACAGATAGCTGCTGAAGGAACTGTAATAGACAGAAACAATATTACAGAGCTATTGCAATCTTTGAAACAACAACTACTCACTTTACGAAGAACTGTTGAGGCTAAACGTCAGGAACACGAGAGAGCCGCGGCTGAGCATAAGAAATTAGCCGCTGACTTGTCTGATATTTTACAATGGCTTCACAACAACGAAGCATCAGTACATTCAAGGCCGTTACTTAACAGAGACGTGGCCAGTGTCGATAAGAAACTAATAGAACATGCGAACTTGGAGAAAAGCATACAATCGTATTTGGATAAATTAAACAAAATAACTGATGTAATTAAAAATGACGACGGTGTTCCTGGATCGTTACTCGAAATGGTTTCAGATGCCAACTCATTGAATACATCACTACCGGCCGAATTGGTTAATAGAGAGAAATATTTACTGGAAAATAAAAAATATAGACAACTGTACGCACAATTAGTTGAAAAACTCAATTTATGGGTTAACGAAGCAAATATAAGATTGGATATGGGTAAAAATGGTACGGACTTTGAAAACATTGAAGCGGATCTGGATGAGCATAAGTCATTCTTCAACACATCTGAATCAGAGATGAAAGATTTAGTTGGCAAACGGATGCAGGATATCGTTGACAAGATCTGGGCTTCACTTAACGCACCAGAACAGGAAGAATTGTCCAAAGACCACCAGAAACACAATCAATTGCTGAAGAATACATTAAATTCTGAGAAATCTAGACAGGTTCAGTTGGAACAAGATTTTGAGATGTGGAAGGACTTCTGCCAGCTTGTGGAGAAGATAAAAGCGCTTCTGGATAAGAATGACGTGGCTCATGAGGAAATAACTTCTGTGGACTCGCTCAGACTACACTTGGAGAAGTTGACTCATGCTAAAAATGATTTAGAGGTAAGTGTTTTTTTCTTTCATTCGATTGTTGTTGACTGGCCCTTATCTCGGCTGTCTTAGAAAAATAGGGGTATAAATATTGGTAACACTTCCCTATTCTCTAGTAGCAAGCCTACTTAATGCCGTCGCATTTGTTCTTATTGGAATTAAAAGCGTTTCCAATATGAATGAAAGACTGTTCTATTTACACATACATACATATTACATTTTAGAATCGATAGTTTGGGAACTTTGTAGGGGTAATTTTTTTAATTATGTTGTATAGAATTTATGTGAAATTTAGGGTTGAACGTACGTATTTTAATTATATCGTGATTAGTCTATTTAAATTACAAATTAGTAATTCTAAAAATAAAAACACTGTTAACGGTAATTTAAGAAAATATTTCAGCTAATTAGAAACCATTATTTAATTGACGCTTTCTGAGTTTGTTATTACAAAAGGTGAACTTAATGTGTTTAGGCATTGTCTCCTAGTTAACCTCTAGAACCGACAGATGGCGTTGCATTCGGAAGGAATAGATGCAGATAAAAAAGGACATTTAAAATGAAAATAAAAAATTGATACAAAATAGTACATTAAAACACTATTGTTATTATTGATATTATTTACCTGACTGAAAAAGTCATACATTTAAAAAAAATAGTAACTGTTGCAGCGCGGTGTATTTTATTAGGAAGCGGTATATTAAGTGGACTGAATTAATTAATAATAGTATAATATATAATACAGAAAGCTCACACACTTACTTGTATTGGTCACTTCTACTTCGAGCGGGAACGTATCTATATATATAAAACTCAAAGGTGACTGGCTGACTGACTGACTTAGTGATCTATCAACGCACAGCCCAAACCACTGGACGGATCAGGCTGAAATTTGGCATGCAGGTAGATGTTATGACGTAGGCATCCGCTAAGAAAGGATTTTGATCAATTCTACCCCTAAGGGGATAAAATAGGGGATGAAAGTTTGTATAAATCTTATTAGATTTATTTCATTCATTATTACGCAGACGTAGTTGCGGGCAACAGCTAGTATATACATATATCTGCAATTGTGACTTATTTTGCGATAATCTTGCGAGCGGGCTTTTCACTTCGATCGTTTTTTCATATACTGCGAAATTTATATGTAATTTTCTCTATCGCGTATTTGACGTCTATTAGTTTTCTTCTCGACAGTAATTTTCTTTTTAGTCGCGAACAACCTTTTTGGTATGTCAACTGGTAATATTATATAATTAATAAAAATAATATATAAATGCGGAAATATAACAGTGGGCTTATCACGAATTTTAGTCTGGCTTTCGAACCGAGTTCGCTTCAAGCGATTTGTATGGAAATTCGAGCAGCGCCACCGCGCGGCGTGCGGATTTGGAACTACAATATTTTAGATACTTTTTGTTAATTTTCGAACGTCTCGATCTTTCGTTCATTTGATAGATTGCTGGTGCTCGTTAGTCGTTAGTAAAAATTCATGATTCCGATTGCTAACGGATCTGTTTTACTTGTGACAGCTCGATTCGAAAGCCATACTAAATTCGTGATAAGCCCATAGGGAGGCTACTCAGGCATATCCGAAGTTTAGTGTTACGACCGTCACCTTTGTAGCTTACGTGAATTTTGACATATAAGCCCGCAAAAATTCTTGTCAAATGTTTGTAAAATAAGGATTCAGTAGCCGATCCGTCGTGACGTTGCTGTCAAATCCGTAATTTCGCGAATAATAATTATTGAGTAGCAAACGTCCGTATTTTCGTTCGAAGTTCGCCTGTTACAAAGAAAGTTGTAAATTAATTTAGTTTATTTCTTAATGTATAAAGTTTGTATTTATTAATGAGCTGTCTTTTAACTTTTATAGTTTTATGTCAAAATAGATAGATGTACATAAATATTTGAACGTGAATTATTTGCTTCTAGTTGTTCAGTTTCTTATCGAATAACATTAATGATTCGGTTCACGCTAATATTAATAACAATGTTAAGGCGCTTATTTGCGAAAAATAATGTTTTTTTTGTTACTCTTTATTTATCTATGCTAATATCATAAAGAAGAAAAATTTGTATGTTTGTTGGTTTGTAACGAGTTGGCTCAAAAACTACTGGACCAATTTCAAAAATTCTTTCACCATTTGAATGCTACATTATCACTGATCAACATAGGCTATATAAATGACAGGAAAAAATTTGTCAGAGAGGTGGCTAATATACATTCTTTACGAAAGGATTTAGCGACAGAAGTGCGATAGGCATTTTCTGTTGACTGAAATGTGAAACATCATTAAACTTCATAGTACTTTACATCTTCATTACTACGCGAACGAAGTCGGGGACAACAGCTAGTAGTGGATAAAATAGATTTTTCATAGGTTTCATATTTAAGACGTTAAATATTTTAAATTAATATAAAATTATACTTGTTTATACGAGTAGTACTTTATACGCCTGTCTATTGGGTTTTATTTCGTTGTTTCGAGAACTTTACGGCTAATAAAAACAAACTAAAGCAGCCATTCTCAAAGTGTGTTCCGCTGAACCCTAGGGCTAAAATACTGCAAAAAATACCTACCAAAGGGAGATTATAAGGTTACATCTAAATATTACATTGCAATATGATTATTCATAAATACATATAAATCAGTTTTTTATAATTATATTAAGGCTTTTTCCTTCGCCAAAAAAGTTTGAGAACCGCTGAACTAAAGATTCAATTTTTCGTAAAATAACATCCAGAATAATCCAGTGTAAAACGTGTACCTTAAACGGATGACGAACGATCAAGTGATGTCATCCATTTAAGCGAATTCAAGGTCCCGCGGTCAGTCTCCAATCGACATTGTAGCGATGAGCAGGCTTTTGCAAGACATATGTAAATTATTGTGCAATCGAAACATTGCTATTAGAAAAACTTGATTTTATTATTTGTATTGAGCACTAAGCAAAATTCCACGCAAAAGGAAGGTATGTTGTTATTTTCGATTGTAGAAACGTCTGGAATTTGTGTAAACGATATTAATAAAAAAAAATGTTCACATATTTTCTTATCAGATTACTAAACCGGCGTAATAAGTACATAAACAATATAAATATTATTATTTCTATTTATTTATTTATTTCTATAATATTATTGTTATAATGTAAATATTATTATTACTATTATTATTATTATTTCTATGTATTTTATCAAGATTGTGGGTACATTCTATTCTTTTATATTTTTATGTAGCAATACTTCGCTCGTGAATCATATGCTAACTTAATATCGCACATAAAAAATTAATGTGGTAATGTTTTCTTCTCTCTTCACAGAACCAACAGCCGCTTCTGGACGTGGTCCGGGAGCGGGCCAGGGAGCTCTGTACTGGAGCTGATGCAGCAAGCGAAGAAAGAGTCGAACAAAGCACCAGAGAGTTGGCTGATAACTGGCATACGACTTGCGAGGGACTTGCAAAACGAGCTGCAAGCGCTGAAAATCAGTTGCAGCGCTGGAATCAGCTGCTGGATGTCTCGCGCACTTTAGCTGCCGCTGTCACCGCTGGTAATGACCGCTTGAGGCAGTTGGATGCTCAGCCTGGTACTAGGAGACGGGCTGTGGATACTAGAAATGCTTTGAAGGTAATTAAAGTCTCTAATTGCTTTCTGTAACATACATATGTTTGGACGGAATTCGATGTCTAAGCCTAAGATAATTTTGGCGCTCAAATGGGCTGTCAGTTCATTTGTTTTGCAATTGTTTTGTTTTTTTGTTTTAAGAAATATTACGTTTTAAGTTCACATTGTAAAAGATATTTAATTCCTAAAATATAATTAATAAAGTATATAAGAAGTAAAGAAGTTTGAATTTATTAAGAGACACACATAAGTTAAGTTTAGAAACTACACTTACGTACGTCGCTTATTCGGATATAAAATAAAAGTGAATACTCAAGCGCGATTCTAATAGTACTAGAGATTGCTTTAGTGTTGCTTTTAAGGCAACTACGTTGTAAATATTAGTTTTTTATTCAGCACGTCTCCGATACTTAAGCGAAAAGTCGCGTGTTTTACTAAGGTCTGAGAAATATTTTAAAAGCATTAGAAAAACTTAAAGTAAATACATTGTTGTAGGATTTGCAGAATGACGTATTGGCGTTGGAAGAAACTCGTGATGAACTTCTGGAACATTCCGAGTTCGTTTTGGAGCTGCTGAAGCCTTACTCCAAGGAGGCGGCCGATGAAACCGAGCGCTCGGTCAAGGAAGGCGTCGAAGCTTATGAGAAGTAAGTGCTAAACTTAACACGTTGACGACCGCATTGCAAAATCGTATTTTTCACATATGGACCGGCATTTTTTTACGTGTATTATTTTTCAAATATTTTTTTTGTATTGTATGTATTTAAATCATGCCCACCGGTGTACAAGCGGGCCGGTAATGTTGTTGCGGAGTGACCCACCGGTGGATACGCGGTATTTAACGTGTTAAACATTTAAATTTGGTGTATTTTCATGATTTTGTTAATTTTCAGCACGTTTTTTTTTATATATAAATATATTATATAAGACAATTTTTTAATTTGTTGCAAATAAAACCAGAACGGATTTTGAAACTGAAATTAAAGAATATTTTAAGCAATCATTTCATAACTTTCTACTTTTATAAATTCCTACATTAACGTGGTGTTGTTTTAACGAGAATAGACAATCGCGACACGACCAGAGACAATACTGTTGTAACGCGTGGCAAATTACAAATATAGTTTTTTTTTCATAATTTTTTTTAAATTTATTTACTTTTAGTAAATGGGCTCCAATAGAGCGCTTTTACTAGTCAATACAAATATAAATATAAATAAAATAAATTTATTAATTTATTAATTATCAATTTGATTTAGCTGCTGTATACTGGCATTGTCCACTTACATACTAATTTCATAATAATATATAATAAATCTACTATGATGTAGAAGAATAGCTGCTGTATAGGGGCATTGGCATCCTATTGTATACCTAAGGGTAAACATATGAGTTTCAATTCCTAGATGAAATAAAAAGCTAATAAATTTAGGTTTTACGTTGATAATGCTTTCATCTGTCATTTTTAAGAATATATCGAGCCAAGGAGTTACAACGTGACGAATGAATCGATAGTATTGTTTAAAATTAGTTTTTATGAAATACCGTATCAAGACGAAAGACCGTACGACTCTTTCCCTGATTGGCTAAAATACTTTTTTTTTAACGCAGTAGAATTTCAGACGCCACTATGTGGGTAGTGGCGATTTGCCTGTCAACTTTTGGTAATTTGCCAACAAATTCATTTTAAAATTTCAATATTAGTCTAGTGTTTACGATTTTAAAGAAAGCTAAACTGTTAGTCGTTTAAAAATTGATATGATTTTGTAAGAAGTGTTAAGCTGTATCTGCATAATTTAGGTATTGGTAGGCGAAGCAGATCACAGCTTCTTAAAGGAATGGAAGAAAAGAATCTAGACTGTGTTTAGTGGAATAATGTGATCTAAAATTATGTACACAACGCGTTACATTATATGATTGAGAGCAATTGTAATTATCCCTACTAATATTATAAATGTGAATGTGAGTTTGTTTGTTACGTTTTCACGCAACAACTAAATACTTAACCGATCGCTATGGAACTTTGTACTCATATTTTTGGAAGTACTAGAAGTAACATAGGATGCTTTTTATTTAAAGAATATATTATTTATTACTATAGTTTCCAACTGACTATAGTTTCAGCTATATTCATTTCTCTGACACTTATTTAATGACTTAAATGCGAGCGAAGCCGCGGGGAACAGCTAGTTTATACATAATTATAACTGAAAATTCATACACACAGTTTAGTAATAATAAAAGCAATATCTACTTTGAAATATCTTCAAATACCTTAAATTATATTGTACAAGTTGAGAAATTGGGATTGAAAATACCTAAGTTAGTAAACTAGTGTATATTTGTATTTGTATTGACGAGTAAAAGCGCTCTATTGGAGCCCAATTACTAAAAGTAAATAAAGAAATAAAAAAAGACATAAGTATCTTTTTTTGTTTATAAAAGATGACACAATTTCTCAAGGTAAACATGTCGCTATGTCCCGCAAAATCACTTCTGGAGGTCGATATTATGTTTCTTGGAATTAAAGATAAATCTACTCGTTAAAATTCAAGGAGATATGTTGCTTGACACCCATCTCGGGTGTGACTACCGAAATTGCATCCGTTGACCTTGATTCTTTCTTGTTTATAAAAACACTAGCTTTTACCCGCGGCTTCGCTCGCATTTAAGTCATTAAATAAGTATCAGAGATCATTTCAATAGAAATGAATCGATATGATTCCAAACAGCTCAAACTGTAGTCAGTTGGAAACTAAAGCAAAAATAATTTATTTATTTTTAATAAAAAGCATCCTATGTTACTTCTAGTACCTCCAAAAATATGTGTACAAAGTTTCATGATGATCGGTTAAGTAATTGTTGCGTGAAACAAACAAACTCACATTCACTTTTATAATCGTTAAGGGAAGAAGGGATGCCTCCTCGACAGATTTTCATATATTTTGCATACTTAATTATAAAACTAATAAAAATATATAAAAAAATAATGTTATTTACAATTTAGAATACGATTTAATTAAATTAAAACCATTAATTTATAAACTTCAACTGTTTTAATTTTTTTATTGTACAAACTATGTTCGTTGTTAAAAGCCAGTGTACAATAAAAAGAAAATAATAATAATTATTTACAAAACAAAATCAGTAACAGAAAGTAAAGGAATTTAAAAAAGTGTTCACCGCCGAAATAATTTATCACGTCATGTGGATACGACTGTAGGAATGACGTAATGTAATGGTTGAAATACAAATAATTAGAGTTTTTATTCCGGACAAAGGACGAAGGTTAGTACGATATTCAATTAGGTTGAGACATATGGTATGACCATTGGGTTTCTTTTCTCTTAACCCCGTTCAATCATTCATATTACTCTAAACCAGTGATTCCCAACCTTTTTTCAAAATTTGGTCGCTCATAAAGAAATATATAAGTTTAAAAACTTCTAAATCATATTATTTAATAATGTATCTAAAATTTGGAGCACATTTAGAATTTCGTGGAACACAAAAGTGCCGCGGTGCAATGGTTAAGAATCACTGCTCTAAACGATGTTGCCACTAGTGATAAATAATTCTGTTTTTTTTTCTTTGGTTTAAATGTTATAATATATTAATTATTTTTGTAATAATAATATCTATTATGTGTAAATTAAAATTTTATAATCTATACTAAGAGGAAACATTTGATTGTTTGTATGTATTGAATAGGCTCCGGAACTACTGGACCGATTTGAAATATTTTTTTACCATTAGAATCGTACATTATCCCTGATAAACATAGGCTATAGAATATTTTCAAAAACGTTAGGGATCCGTATGAAAACTTCAATAATATAAACCAAAGTGTGAAAAAAATCATTATATTGCGTACGCTGCGGAAATTATTGACAATAGAGCAAAGTGATGTACTACAGTTTTATAGAGGACATCAATATCTACAAAAAAAAGTCAGCGACACCATATGTCTAACTGTTACAGTTATGTCACAATAACTACTTTTTCATGTTAAAATACATAGTACTTTATATCTTCATTATTACGCGAACGAAGTCGCTGGCAACAGCTAGTCATTAATAAGAGAAGTATGTATGGGCAGACATTTTTGATGTTGATTGTACCATATTTATTTCTATGGTTTAGAATGATGCTATAATAGCAAATAGAATAATTATGTCATAAACGACTATGTCACCAAATGGCTCTAAAAATATTTGAAACGACCAACGTTTGTATTTATGAAGGTCACTTACTGGAACTTTGTTTAATGACGGGCGTAACTTTAAACTGTTGTTTTATATTCTTTATTTTCTTCTTAGCATATAACTAAAAGAATTAACATGGTCAATCAAAATGACAATTTGACAACAGAGCATTTTAAAGTTGTCATTGTGCATAGTTTGTTTGTGTAGATTCTTCGTTGTTGTATTGAGTATCTCGGAAACCATTATATTTTGAATGATATTGTTAGTTTCGACTATTATAATAAGATCCGTTGATATGATTTAAGGCAGCGATTCTCAAATTTTTTTGGCGAAGGAAAAAGCCTTAATATAATTATAAAAAATTGATTTATATGTATTTATGAATAATCATATTGCAATGTAATATTACGTAATATTTAGTTGGAATATTTAGATGTAACCTTATAATCTCCCTTTGGTAGGTATTTTTTGCAGTATTTTAGCCCTAGGGTTCCGCGGAACACCACTTTGAGAATGGCTGATTTAAGGAATTTATAATTTTTTCGATTTTAACTCTTTCCGGTTTAGTGGTTAGTATTCTAACCACCACCTATTCGCTATTTTTTAAATCTATTTGCGCGCTATCTATGGGTTATGTGCCGTACTAGGATGCTTGGTAAACACATTGTTGATCGAGTGTTATGAACCTTTGACGCTGACGTGCGATTGTTAGGTAAATTCAATTATTTATAAAACCAGTGCAGTGTTGTTTTTTCAATGTAGCAATTCGATTATTCAAAAATAAAGGTAAGAGTTATTATTATGTTATGATTTTAGTGTTTCTCTGTTATCTAATATTGGTTTCGTTGATTTATGATAAAAAATAAACGTAATCTCTTATTTTTTTTGTAATAACGTAAATAATACGATGGTTAGTATACTAATCACCTTATTTCTTGAAAACCTTTATAGATATAATTATAAAACATTTTTTTCTATAAATAATTAAACGACATTCAAACCAAATATCCATTTGTTTTCTTTGTAAAGTAATCATTTGTAAAATTGAGAGTTAAAACATTAAATAAAACATATTTATAGTGAAATACAGTAATACCCCGCTTTACACGACCCCGTTATGCGCGGTTTCACTATAACGCGAAATTCAAATTTATTATTAAATTACGCGAAAGAGTGCGTATAAACATAATGTAGTCATCAACTTCTCTATGGTCGCGGGAATTTCAGTTAACGCGTATTTTATCCGGAACGTATCCCTCGCGTAAAGCGGGGCATTACTGTAGTAATTCACGTGTATGTTATTGTATAATAGGAATCGAATACTAGTCACCGGTTTATACGTCCTTGATGATCGACCTTGTATTCCGCTATGTTATTTATAGCTATACAATTTTGATAGAAACTGGATACTAAAATTAAACAGCTTAGAGGCTAAAATCGCGTGACATGTGATCGGTCTAGATTCTACATCAATAAATCGTGTCTGGTGAAATCTGCCGAGTCATTTTTGTGGCGGGTCTCGGAACTTCAAGAGTGTTGTCTGCGCATGTCTGGTATCGAGTGTCGGCCGGCCGTTAACAGCTGTCTCGGATTAGAGACGTAACTGTTGAAAAAATGCTAATAATTGTTCTTCATTTCAAGTGCAGTATATCTAAGCAAAGTTAGTGTTATTTATACGGAATTTGTATATTGTTATTGTTGTTAAAGTTATAACTTCCGCGTTTGTTCGGTAAGCTGTTACGAAAATAACACATCGTTTCTATGTTAAGGGGAAAAATCGACTATTCGCATTATTCCGGTGTTTTAAAGACTTAAGTTTTGTTTAAATTATATATTTTGTGTATTTGAACGTATTTACGATTTTACTTTGTATCGATTTTTGTTGATTACGCAGTTACATATATTTGCGATTCGCCGGCCGTTCTTATTACGATGTTATGTTAAAAATAATTCATTAGGCTGTTAATATAATATGTACTTTATACAGTTTTTTCGTTTGAAAATTATATAAAAAATATTTTATTTAACAATTCTTTTTCTTTTGTTTTTGATTAAATGCGCAGTTAGTTGTTTGTTTAAAATCTTCAATGCATAGTTAACTTGGTAGTCTATATTTGAAACACTGAAGTCTGGAGCGACAGGTGCGTCTCGGGGAAACGGTTAAAATCGATACGAATGCAATTGTAGGAGCGCGGTGTATCGGCGCAGCTGTTCCTTCCGAGAGACTATATCCCGCGTGTGAGTCACGATGTAAAGTTGGTATTTTTACATTCAGTGGGCTTATCACGAATTTAGTCTCGCTTTCGAATCGAGCTGTCACAAGTAAAACGGATCCGTCAGCAATCGGGATCATGAATTTTTACTAACGACTAACGAGCACCAGCAATCTATCAAATGAACGAAAGATCGAGACGTTCGAAAATTAACAAAAAGTATCTAAAATATTGTAGTTCCAAATCCGCACGCGGTGGCGCTGCTCAAATATCCATACAAATCGCTTGAAGCGAACTCGGTTCGAAAGCCAGACTAAAATTCGTGATAAGCCCACTGATCTCTTAAAAAACTAATAATCAGCTAATACTAGATATGTCGTGATCTAACGCTTTCTGGTCAGCTAAAAGTCAATCACTAAATTACTTACACATCATTTTACATAATAAATATAATAAAATTTGTAATAGCCACCAAATAAATTGAACAATAAATGCATGGAGGGTGAAAGTCGGGGAAATTAATCGTTTCGTTTTATTTTGGGTGAAAGCCGAAAACATCTTAGATTTTTTTGCTATTAGTATGGTCCGCAAATCATGAAATTGCTGGATATTGTAATGATGACGTAGTAATAACATTAACTAAAAAAAGAATACAAGAAAACGAATTAATATTCACTTTAAAAAACAATGATTTATCTTTTTATACATTTATTGGGTACTACATGTCTTAATCTAGTGTGGGATCCATCTGTTTTAAAAGTCAACTCATAACGTTATGCGTAAAAATAAATTTAAAAATTGGATCACATTATCCCGGTTTATTTTTTATTCTTAGTTTCAATCATCAGATCGGTTAATTTATACGAAATTATTTATGGAATTTTTGTGGATTAATTTATGAATTTTTTGATGAAAATTTATACGTAGTTTTTTTTTGATATATATATAGGCATGGCAAGGCGACTTTCTTATACTAAATGTATTAGTGATTTTCCTTAACCCTTAAATGGACGATTTTTGTTTCACGTTTCAAAAAATATATTTGTGTAATAGACATGTATTACTGTCTAGGAAAAATGAGTAAAAAAATCTAGACATGAATTTACTATACTTTTTTTTGCAATAATGTGAGTGTTGTTTAAAAACAACATTGTCCTCTAGACATGAATTTACTATACTTTTTTGCAATAATGTGAGTGTTGTTTAAAAACAACATTGTCCATTTAAGGGTTAATTTGTTGCGAGTGATTGAGTTCATTATATAGTTTATCTCAGAACTGAATAATGTAAAAAAGTAGGTCTTGAGAGTTTAATAAAAGTGAAAAAAATGTAATTTTGGCATGGAGCTGGCTGATGTTTACTCGCGGCGTCGCATTAGCGTAGTGGGTCGACTATTTTAGTGGTACGAGTTGTGGTAGTCATTCATTCTGGTTTTTGGTGATTATATAATATCTGTTGTTCTAAATTGTTTTTCAATTGTTTTAGAGAGCCAAATTTAAAAAAATGCGATTTCTTTGTAGCTAGTTGGCTGTTTTGACAGATAGGTTGGCAGTGACTGATGTTACGTATTTGATTGTTCTGTGTCTACATTTGTGATTTAAAATTATTTAAAATCTATGAACCGGGAGAATAACTTTACACATAGAAATGCAGACGCGTCACTTTTATCTAAATGTAAACATGATTTCGTGATGCACTAAAAAAACTCAGTCTGATGTCACCGTGAAAACATTGGTCTTATAATAGCCGCGATGCGCGAATCTATCTGCTCGGTTCATTGAGCGACGGACGGCCGAAGCGAGCGGTGCGCCGCTGACACCGCAGCAACGAACGAAGAGGTGACGACGTACTCGCCTTTGATACATTGTTAATAATGTTATAATAATAAATATATTATTAACATTGTCTCTAATGTGCAACAGACCCATCGCGAACCCCTCTCCGCGCGACCTTGTGACGTCAGAGCGCCGCGTCATCTCGCGCCGGCGCAAGTTATTTCGGACGCACTCTGGCAGCATTCTCGTTCGCCGTGCGCTACAACATAATACACTCCATACTAAACGTGACTCTCTCTTCCGCAGATTGCGACAAACCATCGCGGCGAGGCTCGCGGAGATCGACGACATAGTTTCCGACTTCGACCGCGTTTCCGAGAAGATCGACGAGCTCCGGCAACTGATAGAAGTGTCCATCGCCAAGGTCAGGACCTTCTACGTGTTCGGCCAGGACGACGACGACGCCGGACTTAAAGAACTAGCGGCACAAGTGTCAGAACTCGTCGAGCGGACGAAGAATTTCACGGAGGATAGCAGGAAGCGATACGGAGGATCGGCGCCAGCGGACGTGGCGCAGGAGTTGTCGGCTTTAGAATTGTCGTCCGAAGCGCTGGCGGCCGCCATGGAGGAGAAGGAGAGGGGCTGGAAGCGAGCTCGGACTACCAGATCCGATTATGCCATGGATGTTGAAGAAGTGCAGAAATGGGTGCGGGGGGCGGAAATGACCGCCAGAGACCGCACCTTACCGCCTATTCCATACAAAGAGAAACTAGTCGCCACCAGGGCCGAGGCGTCTAACATAGCTGATATATTAGAGAGACTGACGCAGAACGCCAAGACCATAGTCGAAGGCAGCCGCGACGCAGAAGAGCGCAAATTAATCCAGTCCACTGTGACTTTAATTACAGAAGAATTTACAGCAGTTTGTAGTGAACTAGAGACGCGACAGGCTGCTGTAGAAGATGCCTGTGATTCCGTCACGAGATTCCTGTCACTCGCAGAGAAGGTGGCGCAGTGGATGGAAGTTCAGCGGCATTTACTCGCGAAACAACTATCATTCACGGAATTACAAGATGCACAACAAAAATTGACTGAATACGGGGTAATAATATAATTGATTCTTTATTATAATCTTATCTAATCTAATAATCAAAGTTTTGTGTATTTCATTTAATATCAGATAATTAACATAATATGTTGTTTTTTAGAACTCACTTAAGAGTTGTAAACATCAGGTGAAGAATATAACTGACATGGAGAAAGAAATCGAAGCCATTGAAAGAGTAACAAGTTCGGGCGATTTACATACTAAGTTAAAAGAGATCCAAACGCAGGCGGTCGACGTCGAGAAGAAATTGGCTAAGACTGTTAGTCAATCGTTGGTTTAAAGTTTTCATTTGTTATTGTTTACTATTTCTTAAATCCTTACTTTTAACAGACCGGTCTATTGCAAGAGTTGTCAGAAGAGTGGGAGAGATGCGAGAGGAAATTAAAGGACGTCGGGCATTGGCTCGATGTCACCAACAAGAGCTTAGATGCACCTCAGAAAAGAGCTCTGCGCGACAGACTGGCCTCAAGAGAAAAACTCGTCGCGGACGTGTCCACACAGAAAACTAAAATTTCATATTCTGTCGAGAAATTACATGTGAGGGTCTATTCGGCCACATACTGTCTCTTCGCACACAGGCGCTGACCGCCTCTCCGTCCGCAGGTACACTTCCGCAAAGACGGCGTGTGCGCAGCTGCTGACGTGCCTGAAGTGGTGCGGCGTGCGGCAGACCAGCTTACAGCTCTGCTGCAGGACCTAGCTACGCGCGCGACTGCTCAGGCGCGACAACTAACCGCTGCACTACAACAACTGGACCAGTACGCGGCAGAACTAGCCGCATTGCGCGCGCAGCTACTGCCCGCCGAAGTGCAGCTGAGACACGCCAGCGGAGACCAGCAACAGGTAGGCGTGTGTGTTTGTGCTTATGTTTCACTGTTCACACTCGTACACACCCGAGGTCACCCGCACGCGTAGAACGTGGGCGATGGGCTGATTCTAGTTTTGTCATGCATTCATTTATATTCTTTCTGTTACCTCCCCTGTCACCTTCGCCGCCACTAACATGTCGACCGATATCCTCTGTTAGGAATGCCGCGAGAGAGTCAAATCGCTCCAGAGCAAGATTCAGGCTAGACATGAACGCGTAAAACTCGTGATACAGCGCGGGGCGCCCGACGCGGATCCGCCGAGGGACGCTTGATTTTAACGAACGTTCATAGATTAGCTTTAAGTCGACTACTTTAAAACGATTCCTTTATTATATTATTTAAATGTTGAGACAATACACTCGATAATGGCGGCCACTGTTGTTTCTTTTCATTCTCCATCCAGTCATTCACGCACACACCCCTATTCTATTAATTTCGCTTTAGTAAATTATGAATGTTCATACTTGCCGTATCAGGACTCGCCCGGGACTGAAGCCGCCCGCCGACGTATCTCCGAGTTGCTGCATCATATCCACGAGCTCGACCCGTACGGCGATCTCCCGCAGACGAGCCGGGCCGAACCGGTGCCGGACGATGAGCCCGCGTCCTCTTTGAACTTATTGAGCCGAGCCGCGGCGGCGGTCAGACGCAGTCGTCAAGATGCAATGACGAACTCTGCGTGGTCCTCTCGCGGCGGAGGCTCCACGTATGCGGACATAGTACGTGGACAAGGCACGCGATCCAACTCTGCCGGATCACAGCACGCCGGCGAGCACAGGATTTATGAATCGGAAATATTGAATTTGAGCTGTCCAAAAAGAGAACTGCAGCCGTCTGTGGAGTCGGTCACGTACCATCAGCGAGAACATTCTGCTGAACCACAAAAAATATGTGAAAGTGTACCGGCTGTGATAATGCCGATGAGTCTTAGTGATAATGATCTCTGTGATCAATTAGTGTTCGAAGCTACTCTGAACGATGATAACAGTGATTCAGAAATTGTAGATGATACGTGTGATAACAGTGAATTCATGTGTAACGTTGACGTTCGCTTTACGGTGGACTCGCCTGTTCAGGAGGTGGACGAACCGCGACACCAGGCTAATGTTGCAGAACCCGCACAGGCTTATCAAGATAGCGAAACATCTCGTGATGTTAGCCCGATGACCATTCAGCGTACCCAGGATATGTCTTATGCAGAAATATTGGCTCTTGGATTGCGCAGACAAGCCCGATTACAACAATTGTCTCGACAACAAACGGGGTCAACAGAAACTGTGGATTCTCACCAAAAACAGGTCGGCAGTATTCAAAGTTCAAAACCTGAAAAACCTGCATTGCAAAGAAACTTTAATCCACGAGATAGGTTTAGACGACCTTTCGAAAATCGTCCATATACTAGCAAAAGGTATAATGAACCACAGGCCCTAAATAAAAGAAAAAAAGTTAAAAAAGTTGTAGAAGTGGATTATTTTGAAGACGCGGATGTGGAGCAATTACCCACGGTTAGTTTTGATAAATCGAAACCACACTTCAAAGAGCAACGAGAGCACACTTTGCTTAAAAAAGAAGTTAAAGAGAGTCGGGACATAGATGTTCCTGAAAATGTAGAAAATTTGCGTTCGCAATCCGGAATATCACCCGAAACATATGATATTGACCAAGCGGCTAAAGATATGAATCCTGAAGTAAAACATAAACAAAAAAAAACTAAAAAGGACAAACAGTCAATACTTGCAATTGAAAGTGGCACAGATGATAATGAGCCAAATATTAAACCCGTAACAATTACGAAATCTAAGAAAAGAAAACCAAGAGATTCAAATAAGAAACAATGTGATCAGAAAACTTCTGAAATTTCCTCAATAGGCGAGGCTGAAATACCTTTACCAGATGTTAAACAGGCCGATATAAGTGCAGATGTAGCACAAATGCAAAATGAAGCGAGCTCTTCCAAAAAACACAGGTCTAAGAAGGGACGACAACAATTGCCTGGAAGTAATATAAAACAAGATAATGAAGCTAGTACTAGTAAGCAGGATGTGGTGAATGAGCCTGTTTGTGAGGTATATGAAACAACTATTACTGAGAAATGTAAATCCGACGCAATTATAGGTGATAACATTCGTGAGACTTCGCCTAAACAAGATAATGAAGAAAACAAGTCTAAGCGCAAGAAGAAAAATAAAAAACAAAAAGTAAATGAAGGTGATGACATTGATAAAGCACTTAGAGAAATTGAAAAGGAGGACAACAAACCGAAAAAGTCAAACATGAAGCCCTCACTTGTAAAACCTATCGACACTGTCAAAGAGACTTCACTTCCAAAACGGGAGAAAAATGTGGGAATTGAAATGTTACAAGTTAAAACTAATGTAAAAAGTGCGACAGAAAGTAAAATGGCAGTGAACCCTATTATCTTAGACTGGAATGCATTAATGGAGTCGGAGGAGGAGCCACTGCAGCCAACTTGCATTTTAGACATCAATAAAGATACGTCGCCACAGATAAAAGTTACGCAACAAGTTACTATTGAACCCTCTGATATTGTATATACTAAGGCTGAAATTGTAAATAAAGAAGAAATGAAAGAATATAATGAAAGAACTACTTGCGCTATTACACCACATGAAACATCTCAACTAGAAAAGATTTCATTACACACCGAAGAATCCGTGACATCACAATCTGAACAAAACAATAATGATGCCAAATTTGTGCCAAATAAAATTATTGGTGATTCTTTTAATATTGTCGAGGAAGTAACTCGATATACACCATTAACAGAAGCTGTAGAAAGTAAGAAAATTTATTTGATTACTCACGAAGAGAAAAAATTACCGCCAATAAGAAAAGTGAAAGTTTTTACCTCTGAGGTTATTCCAACAACTTCTATTGAAAACCTTCCTAAGGAGGACAATATTGAAGAAATTAAATCTCAAAGTCAGGAAATTACATCTATTTCTAAACCTGTAACAGATATTTGTGTAATTGAAGAATCTAAAATTAGTTCAGACAATACAGTTCACTCTGAAGACATCGTCAAAGAAGACGAATCGAAGAAAACAACGCATATTGATTCTTCTGACATAGAAAATATTGTTGAACATGCCATATTTGGATCCGTCAAAGATCGGCATAAATTATCAAACGAAGTAAAAGTTGAGCAAAGTAAGGAATTAAAGAGTAATATTCCATATGAAGCGTTAATAAATGAAATTAAAACTTCTTCTGTTGGCGATGATTTTAACGAGATGGGTACTCATGATTATTCCATACAGAAAGATGAATCAAATAAAGAAAAGAGCACTGAATGCATAGAAAATTTGCCTACGGCGTGTGCTGAAGGAAGCTTTATAGAAGAAAATAAAGTTGCAAATACAGATACTATACAAATATCTAAAGATTTTAAAGAAATTGAAGCGCAAAGTGTTAATATTTTATCACATAAAATATTGATATATGAAACCCCCGGCCATAATTATCAAGACATTTGCGACGCGGAAAAACTTCTTGCGTTTTCAAATACCGTTAAGTGTGAACAAGATAACCTAATTAGAGAGGAGCTATTAAAAGAAGCTTTATCTCCTATCGAATCTGATTCGCTTAACCAATTAGATGAAGAAATTAATAACATTTCAAAGGACCAAGAATTAAGTCATTGTTATCAAGAAATACATGATAGTGAAATATTGATAGAAAGTGAGAAGCAAGCTATGTTTGTAATTAAACCTGATGTGAAAGACAGCGAGCTGGACTCTACTAAAATTCAAACCGTGGAAGAAAATGTAGGACCAGAAGCTGAACTTCCAAAGGCTACTACTGTAAAATCTGTACCTATATACGAAATACCACGTCATTCGTATATCGAAATAAATGACGCAGAAACTACTCTTGCTACTATTGTTACTTGTAAATCCACCGAGAAGGCTAATACAGTATCTGAAATCCCAAGTCACGACGTTCCCCAACTTCTACATGGAGATATTCACTCAGCTGTTGACGATGATAAGAAAATGTTAACAAGTAACATTATTGAACCAAGTTCTAACGTGGAAATAGGTTTGAAAAAATCTAGTGAAGAAATAACTGAAAAAGATCTGTCTGAAATTCATTCGCTACAAGATTCTCTCGAATCTGATTCTATTAAACAGAGTGAAATTATATCAGAAAAACTTTCCGAAATAAGCGATCAAGTAACATTTGAAAGATTACCTGAAACAATGCGTACAGAAGATAATGTTTCTCAAGAAATCGTTTTAACATTGATAGAAAATCCACCTCGTTACAGTTATCAAGAATTACAAGACGCTGAAAAGAATCTAGCCGAAGCATTAAGCGCAAAGGCCATCTGTACTGCAGAAGGTTTAATTGAATTAGAAGACATAAAAGATAAAATCATTGCGGACAAGCTTCCTCAATCAGACGATATTCAGATAATGTGTAACGTTGTAACTGAAATTCCTTCAATAAAAGTAACTGAAAAATCAGATTACATTGAACTCGGTACTGTAAAAGTAGATAAACCTACTGAAATATCAGAAAATATACAAGTAATAATGAACGTAGATAGTGATATCTCTACGCAAGTAACTGAACTAGTAAGTGAAGGTATAGCTGAAAAAATAATACCTAAACAAATGAAGGACGAAACGGAAAAGGCAGATTATATTGAATTTGAAACGATAAAAGACAAATTAAATGAATCTTCTAAAATAACAGAGGGTATTCAAATGACGAGAAATGTAGTTACTGAGCTTCTTATGTCTGAGGAATCTGATAAAGTATGCAAACCTCACGAAGAAAAAACAGTTTCTCAACCAAATGTAAATGTGTTTATGGAAGAAATCCCACGTTATAGTTATCAGGAGCTACAAGACGCTGAGAACATTTTAGCTATACGGACGAAACACATAGGCGTATCAGAAGATCATGAGGCTGAAACGGTTTCTGAATCTCCTATAATAATAGAAAAAGAAGTAATTAGCCCTAAAAATGTAACTGAAGAAGTTTGTAAAACAACAGAAAGCTCACACGAGGCAATCTATGACATAAAACTGTCAGTGTCTGAAGTTGAAAAGGAAATAGCTTCTGAATATCAGAGTCAACTAAGTCACATTCCGTTGGTAGAAGAAGCACCCCGTCATAGTTACCACGAAATACATGACGCTGAACATCTTTTCGCTATTAAATTAAGCTCAAATTTAATATCTACAGAACATTTGTCTTTATCGGGTCCAGAAACTGACGTACGAGATCATGATATTGATAGCACTAAGGAATTATTAGGAAGAGATTCAAGTGCAATAAGTATGGATAATGCTCCTATCAAGCCCGAAGTAGCCAATGTCAAAGTGCTCCCATCGGTTGGAGTACCTGATAACATTGTACTTTCGCCTGAAACTGAAGTTTTAACCAGAGACGTTGTTGATTATAAAAATACGAGTAATCTTTGTCAAGAAATCGATACCTTTAAAAAATCTATTGTTTGTGATGACAAAAATATAGGTACTTCATTTGAAACTAAAAATGTATTATCTAAAGATTGTGATATTGAGAAAGAGTTTGTGGCTATGCATAATATAGACACGTCTCATGAAAGAGATTCCAAACCGGTGTTGCCGGGCACAAATGTTGTTAGTGAGACTACGCGTTTCAATATTGACGACTCAATTACACGATTTTTAAAAGAAGAAATTTTACATTCTCGATCTACTACTACAACTTCTAAATCCAATGTGGTTGCGTCAGTAGCAGAAAAAGTGATCTTAGGTGACGAGGAGATTGCGTTAGATATTTCTACATCGCGTGATAATATAATAGACCAAAATGAATCTATAAGTAACATTAATAAACCTAAAGCAGATGCCCAAGCAAGTTCTGGCACTGAAATATCTGATACAGAAACTGTAGTTACTGATGATGCTAGCACTCGTACAGAAAAATCACCAATTCATAGTTTACATGAACTTTTACCCGAAATTGATATGATACCTGAGTTTAAACCATCTGCTAACACAGTATTCTTTTCTAATTTATCACCTGACGCCCCCGAGTTTACTCCCTCTTATATGTATCAAACAGGTTCGCAGGATAAAGACTCTAACATAGTAATAACAGATCTCGACGAAAACGTTCCTGTAATTGAAAATAAGCAAAAAGTTTCCATTAAACCTGTTGATAATATAAAAAGTACTGAAAACATCACACCTCAAATTGTTAGCGAGACGCATGAACAAGCACTTCTAGAAGATCACGAAGCTGCGTCGTCATCAGGTGTAAATATTGCTGAAGATGTTTTAGATGTGGATAAAGTTGCATTGCCATCTGCGACAGTGGTTGACGATGCTGAAAAGGATTCAAGAGAACTACCAGTAACAAAACCTAAACGGAACAAGAAAAAGAAGAAGAAGGAGGACGGCGTGAAAGTTGAAACACCAAGCCAAGCTATGACATCAAGTTTTCAATTGATCTCAAATACCGAAGATGATGTGCCACCTGTAACAAATGTGTGGAGTAAACTTGGAGATGATGGAAAATCTTATGCCGAAGTAGTGGCCGAAGGATTAATATTAAAACAAGAAATTCAGATGTCTACTTCAGAATCACCTAAGCATGTAGAAGAAGAAGCTCTAAGATCTGAAGCACCCATATCGACTCCACCGGTGCATTCCAAGAGGAAGACATCTCCTCCAACGTCACCACCATCTGAACCCGAAGAAGAAGTAATAAGGATAGAGGAGACCTCTACACAACTTGCACAAAGTTCATGGGCTAAAATTGTTTCTGGAAACCACGCATCTTCAGAAATTGAAAAACATCATTTGGAGCCCAAATCTCATCTTGAAATCAAGAATGAACCAAAACCACCTATCATCTTTGTCGAACCCTTCGAAAGAGAATTTATTCAGTGCCATGAATCAGAACCAGATGTGGATGGATTCATTATTGTCGATAGAAGTCGAAGATCGCGTTCACGATCTAGAGATAACAGAAGAACTCATTCGCCGACGCTTTCGTCTGGAGCAGATAAACATGATCTGTCAGAAAACAAGTTTGAATTTTTAAGTCAACAATCAGGTAATACTCCTACTCAAGAAGATGATTTGAAGATAAATATACAAACATCTCCAACACTACAACCACAAAGCAAGGAAAAATCAAAAAAGAAAAAGAAGACGAGCAAAGACACAACTGAAATTGTGGAAGAAGTTCAAACAATTACTGTTATTCCTGAGGTAAGGGAGGAACCGGATCAAAACTTGGATGCAAATGTAATTGATATTCAACCTGAGTCTAGGTCTAAAAATAAGAAGAAAAAGAAGAAAGAAAAAGTTACTTCTCAGAAAGAAGTAGAGTCAAAGAAGGGTGACACTGACAGTAGACAAAAAGTTGCGAAGGAACAAATTTCGCCTGTTTCCACACCAGAATCCTTACAAACACCAATCAAAGACAGAGTATATTCAGAAGCTCAATTTTGGAAAATAGACCCTCCTTTAGTCGATGAAGTTATATCCATAAATATTGAAAGTGCTCCCAAGGTAACATCCATTATACAGTTACCTCCTAAAGAAATTAGTAGCCAATTAATTAAAGAAGAAAAACAAAAATCAGTTGACATGGCTGCTGTTGTTGATATACATGAGGAATTGGACATTTCACTTGACACTGAAATGGCTGATTTACAAAGAGAAATTGAAGAAATGCTATCACCAACAACTACTAGTGAAACTATAATCGGTTCTCAATCTGAATTTATTTGTAACACCCCACCTGGATCTATTTCTGACGATTTTGGCAAATCATCGACTGAATTAGGATACGATGATATCGACAATAGTCATATAAGCGTCAGTATCGTTGATTCTCTTTTAGAAGATACTGATGTGACTTTAAAAGAAGAAAGTTTCACCGCTTCTGAAGATTTAATACCGTCATTAGAAATTGAATTTGTTCAACCAAAATTGTCATCTGTTCAATCAGAAATACACGGATCAAAAACCCAAACAATTCATGATGAAGTATCTCGAGAGACTATAGAAAGATTTGATGAAACACTCATTGCATGTGAGCACGTAGAAAAACCACACATTGAAATTGAAACTGATCGATTTGAACCTAGCGATACAGAAGTCCTAAAGATAGTTACAAATATAACTCAGCCAGAACAAATTACTGAAGAATCTCTTATTACTACTGAAGATATTGTATCACCACTTGAAGTCGAATTTGTGGCACCTAAAGAGATTGCTAGTGAAGTAAAAAGCGCAAAATGTGATGTTGTATGTGATATAATGAAAGATATATACGAGGCTGAAAATATAACTGAATATACGGATGATGACTTTGTTATTATAAGTAAGGACAATCAACCCATAAAGGAACAGGTCATGTCAAGCCAAGTCGCCGTCAAAACAGAAGTAACTAACGAGCTCGATAATGTATCTAAGCAAGAATCTAAAACTGAATTTGAGCAACCATTAACTAAGAAGCTTGACGACTCAGTCGACAATTTGGGGAAAGAGAACTTGTACACTTATATTGATATTGTTGATGCTGAAAAAGTGTTACCTGAACAAATAACGACAGTTATTAAAGAACAAATTAAGGAAAAGGAATCAACGCCCGAAAACAATTTTGAAAACGATTCGGTGATTTGGACTGACAAATACCTGTATGACGATGCAGAGAGACAGTACTTCCTAATGATGGCAAAGAAATCAAAAATTCGTAACCTCGCACCATTAAATCTGAACGCTAGTGACAACGATAGGGATAAAGACCCGGGCGGCGGCTCTGGACATTCATCTGATACTGAAGATAAAACTAACACCAATAGAGATAGTTTACCACACGACCCTAACTATATGTCGATGGATTTGCCAGGCGGAATATGTAGTTGGCAGGACCACAGTTCGTATTTGAGTGTAGATACCCCGACAGATTCCCTAACAGCACGTTTACCCGAGCCGGAGCATGCACAAGTAGGGTCCAACATCGCAGAGGATATACTAACAACCATGCCATCCAGTACACCATGTGCCCTATCTCCCACCCAGCAGGAACAGGAGCTGACGAGAGCGGCTGCAGATCTTATCAGGCAAAAGAAGGTGACTGACCACATCTCGTATAGTATTAAGTTTATTCTTTATGTTTGGCATGTCGCTCTTACTGAGTTGTTTCTCGATGTTTGTATGTTTCGATGTGTCGCTAGTAACCGCTGCGCAGCCGCAGAGCCAACGCCGCCGTTCGTCTTGTAGTGCCCAATTGACTTGGCAAGCACCGTAGCACGCATTTCATATTTATTTTGTTCCGACCATTGATCGATTTCATTTATTTATGGCTTATATCTCGAATTCATAGTTGTAGATAAAATGTTTAGAAATCAATAATTATTTATAGGCTTCGCGTTTTTTTTACAATTATTATGTAGATCGAGATAAAGTCATTAGTTTAAAATCGTATATAAATGGTATTTAGAATAATATTATAGTATTTATTGTCTTCCCATCTAGTCTTGTCTAGTCACATATATAGTCATATATTTTTATAACCAAATATTTAGGGCATTATTACTGTTTCAATGAAACAGTAATTCAATTGTCTTTTCTTGAAATAAAATACATTATTTATTTATTATATATATTGTTTTATTTATATATATATTATACACACATTTTTTAAAAGTCTTCCCTATAAATATATCAAATATATGTATAAAAATTACAATCAATATAATTGGCTATTACAAGACGCGCGACGATGTGTTTTAATGCTACGAAATTTCTTTATTTTTTAAAAGCAGTTTATGAAGCCTTTAAAACAGCTTTCGTCATATCAAGGTCAGTTTTATTTTCGTGACCTATTTATTAAATTGTTCGCGTTTTCCCTATTTTCTTTTAGGACCGATTTCACCAAATGTTAACTTTGGTTTAATTTCTAATCGATCGTTAAAGTATAATTTAATTTAGTTAAAAGTTTGGTTAAATTAAACCTCTCTTTTATTTACTTGGAAATACAGGTTGATGTTTTTTTTGTAGTATAATAACTTGCTAATGATTTTTATTCCTATTAATTATTTTTGTTATTTATTTCTCATGCAATTTAGTACTATATGTTTTAAAAAAGAGTTATCACTTGTAGTATTACTGTGAAAAGATACGTAAAAGACTGTTGTTTTTTTTTGTTGATAAAATTAATGTTTATTAATAGGTAAATTATTTAAAATTATTTTGCTCATAATTCCCGCTACGTTAGGTCAATGAAGGAAAATAACCTCCACCAACATCGACCTAATGTAGCGGGAATTATAAGCAAAATTTCCTTTAATATGGATTTCTGCAAAGTAAACAATTAATTATATTTATTAATATTATTATTTGAGAATTTAATCGTGATTATATAATTTTTTTTTACGGTTCACTATCGTCTTCGTGTTATTTTAATATGTGTTGAAAGCTTTGCAAATTGTTTACATATGATTGAAATTCTAGTTAGAATTTGACTGTTTCCAAGTCTATATGTATTTTAGGTAGCCTACAGCAAGCTTCTGAGCATGGTACCAGACATGTCTAATAACATTTAACTGTAGCTAACTTCAGTCGGAATGAACCCGAAAGCTGAATTTGTTTTAACATTGTGTTACCCCTTAACCCAAGTGTTGTTATGTCAAAGATTTTTCTATCTCTTTCTAATCCATTTACGTGTGACAAGGATAGAATGAAGTTTATTGTTACTCATTGACAAAGTATGTAATGTTAGATTCATATTCGCAGACAAATGGAAACAATTATTGTCACTATTCTAACTTGATTCTAACTCGCATTAAGCTTTACGTGTTGAAGTTTAGCGTTAATGTATAACTAAAGCCGCGTCTCCTGCTCCTGTTTCTTCCAAACATTACACAAAAACATCGAAACATTGGGGCGTGGCCGTACACATTTTTGTATTCATACACAATGTTTTTTGTTTTCCGTGGTCGACGGAAAGCAAAAACATTGTGTACGGCCACGCCCCAATGTTTCAATGTTTTTGTGTAATGCTTGGAAGAAACAGGAGCAGGAGACTCGGCTTAATAAGGATCTTTGGCATAATAAACACTTTTGTTAATCTCCGTGTGAAACTAATAAAAAAGTGTGTTTTCTCAGGAAGTAACATTCGATATTGAGAATCTTCTAGAAGAGGTCCATAGAGTACAAGACAAACTGTCTGACCTGCCGAATGAAAATCTCGATAATATGGAAAGGGGTCTGGTGGTGAGTCGTATTTTGTATCGTCGTATCCCAATCTCCAATTCATTTTCGTTAGATGTAGTTTATACCATCGCTTCCCCTGTTTTGCTTCTGATAAGATTCAAAACCGGTTATTGCCAGTTTTGAATCTCACAAACAAAACTAGAATTACGTTTTTTTTGACGTGACAACGTCTTATAATTCGATTGAGCCGGCTGCACGCACGAAAAAACATGACTCATGCGGCGTTACCTCGCTCTGAGGCGTTCCATGTAAGGCTTGAAGTGATCTTGATCTTGATCAATTTCATTGTGATTTCCAATTACCTCCTTCTCTATATACATACAAATCTATTAAACAAATGAAATTAAAATTTTCCTTTGGTAAATGCTACCATTCCATCAATATTTTCTTAAGACGTTGTCACGTTCAACTATCGTCAGTAAATCGACAGACAACCGATTTTTTAAAGTGAGCTGTGATAATTCTAATGTCTTGACCTGTCTTTGTCTTGATACTTACAATTTTGGGTCAGGGCATTATATGTACAAGTGAGGCGCGGGAAACTCCCACAATAAAAAACTCAATATCGTCGCTAGAGTTCCCGAACGGAAAACAATTTTGTCTTGGGTAAGTTTAGGGCAACAAGATCTACACTAAATGTGAATATACATAATTCATTTGTTATTTTGATATCTCATATGGTTTTCTTTTACTAGCTTTTTGGTATGTGGGAGGTTCCCGTAACTCATTCTGTAGAAGGTCAGTGCCGCAGCGAGCTTATAATAACACCATATAATAAATTCGCAAATTAATAAAATAAATAAATAAAGTCAATCAATTAAAATAAAAAATATCCAGCAATTTTTTTTGTTTTGCGGAGTATTTGCGCCCCTTTGTGGGTAGAGCCCGGACATGGGGCATCACATTTTACACTGTTTTTTTTAAGTAGTGTGTTTTTGTTTTTCATCGTGATTAGTTTATGTAAAAGTTATTTATACAGTCAAAAGACCGCTTCCCGTCTTCTTAAAACATTGCGTAATATTTTTATTAAACAATAATAATTGTATATCAGGTTTAACCTTGACATTGGCGATTAGGTGTCGTCATCGTTAAGAAAATACAGTGAATGCAAGAATAAACGGTTTGTTTGGCAGCGGGTGTTAGTAGGCCAACTCGGGGGCTTGTAGGCGGTTCACATGATTGCGACCGAACGAGTCGAACGAACGAAATTAAATCGTTCTTTTTTTAAATTTCAAAATCGACTGTTATGCCATAAACAGTTGACGGACGCGAAGTTTTTGTTTTTGTTTGTAAATTGTTTGTGATTAGTGTAAAAGTTTAGCGTGTAGTGCGCGCATAAGGTAATAGTTTGTTATGATTTTGCGGTTTATATTATAAGGAAAATTGTTAATTGTTAAATCAGTGCGTTCGTTAAGATTAAATGTATGGCTTCTGTGAGGTAGTGGTCTTGGGATCAATTTTCGATCGGTATAACGTTTTACATGGCATTTTACATGAATATAAAAAGATATGGAAATATAGTTAATACTTGAGATATTTCCTCTCCCTTCACTCGTAAAGGGCTGTAAACAAAAATATATATTACACATTAAAGATGCATTTATGAACTAAACGAAAACTTGAATGTTGTAAACATAATTATCGATACTTGATTGAACATAAATAAATAAATTCTTTATTGCAAAAAAAATAGTAATATTTTTTTACATAGGCGAGCTTAATGCCGTCGGCATTATCTACCAGCTAACCTTTGTCGGTGTGAGCGGTGATATTTGGTGCAATGTGAAGAAAATAATAACTAAATATACACAATACATACATTACATAAAATAATAACTAATAATATATACATACATACTTGAGTTAGTGCGAGAGATGCCATAACTGACTGACAGTGGTAGCGTACATGGCCATATGCCAGTTTCATTTACCACGTGAAGCAATCAGATATCATCAATCAGTCTGAAGCAAAAAACAACTTCAGTAAATTGGGAATATATCTACTCTCACGGTCCATATGACGTAATAAGGTCATAGTAAACATTACCTATTGAACAAATATAAATGACTGACTTATGTCATATCTTTTTATAGCTTGTAATAACTAAACAATGTCGCAATATTTATTTATAAGTATACCTAAACTTTCGCGTTAACGTTTTAGAATATTTTACCTTTGTGACATGTATGACAATGCCCTGAACCCGTATTAGAATATCTAGACCGGATGTGATTTTTAAGTATAATAGCATACGTAATAATTATGCGGAAAGTACAGCCTTTTATAGACTCCTCCATTTATAGACTGCATAAGAATTTTAAATAAATGTTTATTTTATATGCAACTAGCAGTTGCCCGCGGCTTCGCTCGCATTTAAGTCATTAAATAAGTATCAGAGATCATTTCAATAGGAATGAATCAATATGATACCTATATTTCGACAACATAATTAGCGCTGAAATTCCAGCAAAAATGACACCTAAGCTCAAAAATTCAAATAGTTTTATACTGCATATATAAAAATGACAGACGGAAATAAAAATAAATATAGAAAAATTCCAAACAGCTGAAACTATAGTCAATTGGTAACTAAAGTAAGATATATGAATATTTAATAAAAAGTATCCTATGTTACTTGTAGTACCTCCAAAAATATGTGTACAAAGTTTCATGATGATCGGTTATGTAATTGTTGCGTGAAAACGTAACAAACAAACTCACATTCACATTTATAATGTTAAGGGGATATTCTATATATTTCAATCTTCTTCATGACATGTTATTATGCTTACAGGAAGGACTAGAATTACTAGTTAAATGCGGTCAAGCTATAGAAGAATTAGGTACCGAAGTGAGAAGTTTCACCATGGAGCCGGAGGTGAATAATTTGGCAAGAGAAGTGGTCAGGTTAAGAGTCCGGATTAGCAAACTATTGACAGAGTCTGAAGAAGGAATCGCTAATATAAAGGTGTGTGACAAGTATTCAAATAATGTATATAGAATGATTCAGTTGAACGTTTGGAACTAAAAATGTTGTATTTAAACCAATCCTCATGGGTTTTTGTATTGAAATTGTTTTCTGAAAATTTACAGGTTGAAATTTATTCAATACTTTAGTTTTACGTCCAAAATAAACAAATTTATTTAGCTTATAGATTCCATCAGGATCAATCACGAATTCCTTGTATGTATAGGTACTATGGTGACCAAAATAACCCAAACGTTAAATTATTAGTACAAAAACCCATAGAATTGAACTCACGATATATGTCTTTGATTATGTCACAAAAAAATAAACTATATTTTCAGGACGCAAGAAAGATTCAAAGTCTTCGCAATGAGGAGTTGGAGGAACAGAAAGCGAAAGTTGCTAGATTAGATAACTGGCTTGAGGGTATCAGCAATGAACTGAGGACTTCTACCGTAAACGCTGATGTGCTGACGGAGCGAGATCTGATTAAATATATAGAAATATATGAGAAGTATATAAGAGAGTACGATGAATACGAAATTATATTGAAGTCAATAAATGTGATGAATGAAGATTCTAGTCAATCGTTTAATGATAAACTTGAAACTACACAAAAGGCGTTAATGGATACTAAAAATCTAGTCATTGTTGAAGTCGAGAGGTTAAGACAAATATTAGTGCAGATAAGATCTGTACAAGAAATTGTTGAGGATGATATTTCGCAAACTGATAGAACTATCGACTCTACGTCGATGCCTGAGGAGGAAGTAACACCAAGGGAAGATCTAAAACTGGAGGAACACATAGAACATCAACCACTTACAATCATCGAGGAGGAACCTAAATTAATTGATGACGTAACAATTATAAAGGACGTCAAACCCAGTGCTACTATTGAGACGCAAACAGGAAAGAGCTTAGCATCTGAACCACCTGAATATTTGGATAAATCAGTAACGTGTGAGCCTGAAGTTAAAGTAACGCAAGATGTTGGTCTTACTTGTGCGCCTCCAACTGAAGTGGAGGTACAAACAGGTGAAATTAGTGAAGTGGTAGGCGAGAAAGAATTACTGGAAAATATTCAAGTGAAACAAACTGTGTCTGAAGGCCACGATACTATTGAAATTTATAGTCGGCCGATAGTAAAAGATGAAAAAACTGATGAGAAGGCTTTACAGGTTGACGTTCAATATAAAGACAGCGAGAATACTAAGGATTCCCAGTTGTCTATAACCCATAGCATACCGCAGACATTTGAGACAGTGATGGTTGAACCGGACGAAACAACAACAGAAGTGGTAGTTGACGCAGATGGTACGAAAAGGATTATTGTCAGAAAAGTGAGAAAAACTCTCGTTAGTAGACAACTTAAACAACTACATCAACAGACAACTCATGTACTACCTGATGAGAACATACAACCTGATCAATCATTCTCTCAGTTAACACTGAGACAGGATACGGGCGCGGAAGAACGCGGAGTTCAACATGTAGAATATAAGACCTATGATGGTAAAGTTATTACAGCCTTACCTGGTAGCGAAGTGTCGATTCAGGAGTTCACCTCAAGACCTGATAAAGTGATTCAAATGGATGAACATACAAAGCCAGAAGAAATACTCCAGTTAGCAAATGTTGAAGGCTGTACACAAATTCATACGTCGTCGTCTAGTGTCACAGCTATAGTTCAACAAGTGACTAAACGAATAGTTCGGATGCGCAGACGAATTATAAGACGCATTGTCATTATTGATGGCAAAGAACACGTAACGGAGGAAGTTATAGAAGAACCAGATGATGTTGAAACTTATGAAGAACAAATTCCGAGAGTTTCTATTTGTGTAAAAGATCAAGGTGGAGTAGAGTTTGAGGAAATTGATGATGAACCTCAGGATAAAGATGGTAAACCACCAACGTTACCAGAACCAAGAAAAGAAGACGATGGTAAACCAGACGATGAAGGTAAAGATTATAAAGATGACAAACATGACAATGACAAATTGAGGCGGGCGTTTAAAGCGGAATCTTTTGATAAGTCACCCTCCGTTGCGGATGATGCGACACAAAGGTCTAGTGTAGTCGATGTAGATGACAAACCACCAACATTACCTGAAGCTAAGAAAGATTTTGATCCTAAAGATGAAAAATCTGATGATGATAAACATTCTAAAGATAATAAACGTGACAATGATAAATTACGACGGGCGTTTGAAACTGAATCTTTTGATAAGTCAGCCTTGGTTGCGGAGGATGTGAAACAAACTTCAAATGTAATTAATCCAGATGACAAATCACCTGTATTATCTGCACCCAAAAAAGGATTTGATCCTAAAGATGACGATAAACCAGATGATGACGATAAACATTCTAAAGACGACAAACGTAGTAATGATGAATTGCAACCGATGATTAAGGTTGAATCTTTTGGCAAGCCATTCTCCGCTGTGGACGATGCTAAACAAAGTTTAAATGTTGTCGATGTGGATGATAAATTATCTGCACTACCTGAACTTAAAAAAGGTTTCGATCCTAAAAATGACAAACCAGATAATGATGATAAGGATTCCAAAGATTGCGAAATTGATACCCATAAAATACGTCGAGCGTTTGAAATCGACTCAATTGACAAGTCATTTGCGGTTTTAGACGATTCCAAACCAATTTCGCATGCAGTTGACGTCACAAAGGATTTACTTGAAAGTGAAAGATACCACCTCACAGCAGAAAATCAAAACGAAAATGTTGTTCGGGCAATTGCGGAAAAATCCGAAGAATTAGTCACAGATTCAACATTACAACCAATTTCTGAAAAAATAAATAAAGAAATATCACAAGCCAAGGAAAATATCCCAGAGAAATTATATTCACAAGTGTCAAGCACTACTACAGTTACAACACGTGAAATTAAGAGATCTAAACAACGGATTATAAGACACATACAGATCATAGACGGCAAAGAACATGTAACAGAAGAAGTAATTGATGAACCAGACGTGGTGGAAATAGTAGCAAGTGAACCTGAAATAGAATATACGCAAGAAGGAGAAGTAGAACAGTTTCCTGCTAGAATAACAACAGCAATAAAACGTATACAAATTATCGATGGAAAAGAACACGTAACAGAAGAAATTGAAGATTCTTCAGAAATTCCCAAGGATTTATCGCAAGATTTAGGAGGTCAAATATTAGTGAAACGTATCATTAGACGTGTAGAAATCATAGACGGCAAGGAACATGTTACTGAAGAAGTGGTGGGAACACCACAGAGAGATGTCCAGGAAGGAGTAATGATTGCATATCCACAAGAACTGGGTGATAGTGTGAAACAATTACCATTAAAAGAGGAACGCGAAGTTATTCAAACGTTACCTATTGTAGATGATATAAAAGAAAGCCCGGATATAAAAAATCTCACAAAAGAATTGCTGAGTAGCGAGAAAGAAGGGGACAACTTTGTCCAGCAACTTGTTCAAAGGACTCAACAAGTTGACCATCCTTTAACGACACTAACGAAACCAGTAACTGTTGAAGCAAAAGGAACACAAGCAGAATTTCCTATCACAGCAAAAAGTACAGATTTAACATGTGAAAGTGTTACTACCCTTACAAAGAACGTCACTGGCTTGTTAATTACAACTAAGAAGCGTATTATAAAACACATACAAATCATAGATGGTAAAGAGCATGTTACAGAAGAAATTATTGAGGAACCGGAGGAGGTTAAAGTGATAGATGGTGAACCTCAAGTAACTACAACACGCATAGTGAAACATGTAGAAGTTATTGATGGAATAGAACATGTCAGAGATGAAGTATTTGATTCATCAGAAAAGGACTTAATTACAAAGACAGCTCCAAGTGAACAAGTAGCTGGTGAAATTAAAGAGCAAAGTGTAGAATCAACTAAAAAGGCAACTACAGCTGGAAAAGAGCTAGAAAAAAGTAATGTTACACCAGAAAGCGAAATTAAAATAGAAATAACATCCGTTGGCGCAGATAATATAAAATTGGCAAAATTACAAACTGATGACACAAGAACTGACAATAAAATTTCAGATGTATCATCCTCTGTTGTACAACCAAAAATGTTGGAGGAATTGAAGCAAGAATCATTTGTTGCTGATTTAGAAAATATTCCCTCTTCACAAACCAAAATGGATATTACAAAACAACTATTACAGAGCGAAATTGATCACTCTTCTAGAGTTATTGTTGTGGGTGACAAAAAAACTACTATGGATGATGTTCCGTGTTCGATAGAGCATATTGAGCCTGTAATTGAAGAGATCACTGTAAAGGAACCCGCTTCAACTATAGACGTACCAGAAAGCAAGCTTGAAGGTTTTAAAGAGGAATTCGTTCATGCAAATAAGCCAACTATATCTGAAGACAAAGTTGTAGAGATAGTTTCTACACCTGAAGTGGTGATACCTGATATATTGCATAAGAAAGATGATAATGTTTCTAAGCCAATTCCTGAAATCACTAAAAAAGATAAAGAGCCTGCTAAGGAAACTGAACCTCATGTTGAAACACCTATAAAAATGACACCATTCGAGACAAAAGAAATACCTCCCAAGTATGACACGGTTGTTGTCGACCCCATTGATGAACTACAAATGAAAATTGAAGAAGAAACACTTAAGCCTATAGCACCAGACATTTCATATGTTCAGCAATTCGTCGAAAAAGAAGAAGAATTTGAACCCGTATTAGAAACAATTCCAGAACAAACAAAAGGAATCAATGATCTAAAGCTGCCTAGTAGCATTAATTTAGACATTAAAAAACTTCTTGATAGTGAGAAAGAAGATACTGCTTTAAGGGCTATTAAACCGAAAACTCTTAGCAAATCGACCGAAATTATAGAACAGCAAGATACGTCGTTTGATACAAAACCAAAACAAACTATTGATATAACAATGTCTCTAATTAAATCTGAAGGTACTTTACCAACGGAACCCCAAATAAAGTTTGATATGAAAGTGGAAGGCTTAGATACAAAAACACCTATAGTTGTAAAAAAAGATATCGGAGTGGCGTTGCCCAGTGACGTTAAGATTACTACTGAACCAGAAAAAACTATTATCACAGATGTACAAGAAAGTATTGTATTAACTGGTGCTGAAACGCCAGAAGCCTCAGTACTTAAAGATCACAAACGAAATAAAAAGAGAAAGAAGCGTAAAGGTGGATCAGATGATAGTAGCAGTATTGTCACTGAAACTTCAGAAACAGAACGAAGTGTTATTGAAACTGATAGTTCTTCTTTAGGTCACTACGTGGAACTACCAACTTCCCCGAAAATTGAATCACCACAACCTACAAACAGCCCTCTTCCAGAAAAAACATTAGAGAGTGAATCGTCTTTAGTTGAATCAGAACACGTATCTGAAGAAATAGGTTATGAACCGGAGGAAATTTCAGTGGAACAATCTGACTCTACAAATAAAAGAAAGAAATTAAAAAGAAAACCACATGCACCTAGTGAAGACACTACATATCCAAGTATTTCCACAACAGAATCTGAAGATGTTTCACAATCTACTTCAGTTGAAAAAATTGATCCCATCAAGGAAAAGAAGGGCAAAAAGAAAAAGGGCAAGAAAAAGCCAGAACAACAATCTCCTGTAAAAGTGCCCGAACCACAAGAGAAAGAATTGAAAGCTAGTCCTAAAATGGGCGATGAGATTGTGGAAAGTCCTCAAAAGGACGATTCCTACCATACAATTAGTGAAACATCAGAAATTAGCACTGTGAAGGTGGTTGAAGAATGTGTACAGAGCAGTCCTGAAACGTTGCCTAAAGATGATGTAACTACTACTGTAACTTATCCAGTTCCAGTTGTAGAAGAAATACCTTTGGATGAACATTTTGTTCAAACGTCACCAGAAGTTTCACTTTCACAAACTGTGGAAATTGTTGAGAAAACTCCAGTTGCGGAAACCACAGATACTTCACTACAAACATCGCCAACACCTATCAGTGAATCTCTTGTGCAGACTTCTCCTATCGAAGACAAGGAGATGTCCACTCAAACAATTGAAGAAATAACAATCGTAGAAAGTGAGAAAGTCGCTACATCGGATTTGGAAACTCAAACAAGTAAACCTGAATCCCCTGAACCAATTGTGCATTCCGAAGCTACCACACAAGTAACTGCTCAAGAAATAGCTACACCTGAAGAAAAATGTTCGCAAACATCATCCCCACTAAATTATGATGAGTCTGTAAAAGAAAAGAAAGAAGTCGTCTTGGACACGAAGGAGATGCAGACGTCGCCTATACCTACAATAGAACACGAGGAGAAATCTACAGAAGTTGTTGTTGAAACTGTCGAAACAGATATACAGACAGTTAAACACGAGATTGCTGACCAAGAAACCTCAACTTCTCCTATTGAAGAGAAGAAAATAGCTGAAATTAGCTCTCAAACACCAGAAGTACCTTTGACAAGTAGCTTCACTCAGTCAAATGCGCCAGAACGACATTCTCGCGGAGAACAAATCGAGCTTATAGTACCTCAAGAAATGCCAATTACAGTTGAACCTGAAAAACCCAAAGTGGAATTAATAACTGTTGATAGTACACAACAAACTTCACCTAGAGAAGCGTTTTCAGAGGATTCAATTTCAACTTCAACGGACGATTATGAAGTACAGCTCCGTGCGCAAATATCTATTCCGAATGTCACTACTGATTTCATAGAAAATGAACGTCAATCTCGAGAGGTACCACATAGTCTTCCCGAGAAAAAGAAAAGCAAGAAAAATCGTAAGAATAAGAAACAATCATCTGAGGTTTTGGCGCTTTCTCCTGAAAGTCTATCCGATCCAATAACTACAGAGTTGTCGTTAACAATGAGTCCTACAAGCGACGAACAGTCTATAAAAGAATCATCATCAATCGATGAGGGTATTTCTCAACATTCAGATATGACATCACCATCGCTGGGTAAAAGAGAATTTTCACCAAAGCCGACTTACTCTGACGTGGTTCAACGATCATCATCCAAGTCCCCTTCGCCAGTCAAAGTTATTAACGCTGGAGCTATTGCAGAAAAACCTAGAATAATCGATAATCTGGAAAAAAGAACACAGCTTGTTCTCAATTCACAAGAAAAGAAACCTAGAAATGAGCTGTCTATTGCAATATTAGAACCTTGCGTTCAAGAATCATATAATCTTATTTTGAATAAAGAACTCGAAGAAGTTAAGGCAGCTTCTAAAAATAACGACCCATCCAGAGTTGAAAGAAGCGTAACTGTTATAATTGAAACGATTTCTATATGGTTGGAGGAAATCCAGTACAATATTCAAAGACAGGCTCTACAACCAAACGATGCCCAGAACACGCAAGATGCAGTACGTTTAAAAGTCATTCAGGAGTATCTAAAAACCCTACAAGAAATTGTTGACATAACAGAAATTACTGAAGAAACCGTAATCTCATTTAAAACTATTAACAAACAAATTACATCTGTAAACAAATTACACAATAATAGCTCGCTGAAAATTAAGGAAGTGGAAGATGATTGGAAGAATTATTTAGATGATGTCGATAGACTACATCGTCAAGTTGAGAAAGTGAAGAATGACTTTGATGTCATGACATTTTCCAACATGCCGACGAATCAGAAACTCGATCGTGCAGATAGAATATACAGAGACAACGTCATGAATTCAGAGGAAATTTCCAGACTTTTTGAACGCTACCGTCGTATTGTGAACCAATATCCACACAGAGAATGCCCTGAGATTCTTTTTATATCAGATGACGATACGAAACAGATTGAGAATGGTGTTAACACAGAAAGAGATAGACTATTACAACTTTCCGCTTTGGTTCAGGAATATAAACAAACCCTCCAAGATTTCGGTCAAATAACTGAAGTAGCGGAGGCGTTATTAGACGGTAAAATTATTGTTTCAAACTTGGATCATTTGCATGAAGAAATTCAGAAGCATAGAAAGTTCTTTGTCAATTTGAGTCATTGCCGAGCAATTTTGGAATCACTGGAGGATAATTTGGACAGCGATACGAAGTCTGAATATTCTTCGTTGCATACTTCGCTTCATGACAGAGCTACTAAGATTGTGGATCGGGCTGCGAGTCGGGCACAACAAATGACTTTAGCTGCTTCCCGTTGGACCACATTAGAGCATGGAATGAAAGACGAACAACAGTGGCTTAGAGTGGCCCAACAAAGGATACCGGATCTAACGAATGTTACCTCCATAGACCACGATCAATATATAAATCTTTACAAATCGATAAGCATGGATGTTTCTCATCATCACGCTAAAATATTACGTCTGCTCTCTATTAGTGAAAGTATTCATTCGCTTATTATTTGTTCGGGCTTAGAAGAGAGATGTAAAGAAGCTCTCGATACTCTTCTGAAAGTTCAAGAAGACGTTGACTCCAGGTTGACCAGATTAACGGCATTCCGTGAACATTGGATAAAGTATGACCACCTGATTGATAAAATAGAAGAGTGGATGAAGATTGCATACAAAGAGTTGAAATATATAACTCCCCAAACGGTCACCATAACTCCTAACACGCGACTGTTTTGGGAACTCAAAGCTCAGCATGAAGTACATAACAATCTGAAAAAAGAGTCAGGCGAAGAATTTGACAAAGCCTTGGAAATAGTAACTATATCTGATGAAATGGTGCAAAGAGAATTCTTCTCGAAAATAGAGGATCGTTGGCGAATGTTGTCGCTGCGAATTAATGAAATCCACCACACAGCGATTGAGAGCATTTCCGTTCGTGGCGTGTCATCTAAAGAAAAACTGAACATACTTGATGAGGAAATTAGAGATTTGAGATCATCATTGGAGGCACTGAGAGGTGTCATTAAGAGCAAAGATGAGCTAAGCCTTTACGTTGAGCGGTTACAGGTTCTGAATAATCGCATGGATCGTATTCAGAACGAGTTAGGAAGCTTGAGTTTGCTGCCGACAGGAGAGACAGAGAGATTGAGTACTCTGTTGGGACAATCAGCTATATTGGAGGAGCAAATAGTTGAAGAGTTGGAAAGAAGCATGGTGTTGCGGGAGAAGATGTCCCAAATTGAAGATGGTATTATACGCTGCAAGAAGAGTCAGACGCATATGAAAGTGATGCTGGACGAGTGCGAAGCCGCTGAGCGTTTGAATAGCGATATGGTGGAGAAGGCTGCTAAGAATTCTGAAAAACTCTTAGATGAACTCTCTAATCAGTGGCGCGAGATCTTAGCTTTGAGACAGGCGTTACACACTTTACCTACCAGCTTAAGAGTGTGCGTCTCTCCTACTGGTATCGAAAGAGATATTTCAGAAATTCAGGTGAGTTTGGAATTTTTAATCAAATATTGTATTTTATTATATTTATTATACGCTAGTCTTTGCCAGCGACTTCGTTCGCATAGTAATGAAAATATAAAGTACTATGAAGTTTAAATTTTAACATGAAAAAGCAGTTATCGTGGTAATAGTTAGACATATGGTATCACAGACTTTTTTGTAGATATTTGTCCTTTAAAACTGGTACATCACTTTGCCCTATTGTTAATAATTTCAGCGTATGCAATACAATGAATTTTTTTCACACTTTGGGTCATACTATAGCCTATGTTCATCAGGGATAATGTAGGATTCTAATGATGAAAGAATTTTTCAAATCGGTCCAGTAGTTTCGGAGCCTATTCAATACATACAAACAATCAAATATTTCCTCTTTATTATATTAGTATAGATAAATGGAAAAATAATGTTTTAGGACACTCACGCTCAATTAGAAGCGGCGCTGAACGGAGTGTGTGTTCGTCTCCAAGCCAGAGTCCAATTGTGGAGAAGATTTGAGAGGAAGTTGGAATTGGTCCAGGGTGCTGTTAGAGAAGCTGACTATATGGTGGAATTACTCACGGTTCAAGGGCAGGTCGATTATGACAGACTTTTGAAGGCTACTGAAAAACTTGAGGTACTTTGAAATTATTTACTAATAAATAATATTTTTTAAAATATAGACAGTAATCAAAATAAAATAGTAATATGTTGCATATACTTACATATCAAATATCTAGTTTAAATATTAATTTGCATTTTTTTCTTTCTGTTATTTATATATTAATAAGTAACAATTAAAACGATTTCTTATAAATGCGTGTAACAGAACATAATGACAGCTAGGTGACAGTAGACAGTTGCAATGGATTATTATGATTGGTCAAAAATCACGTTAACAATTTTTCATGCGTGTGATTGGTCTATTTTGTTTCGTACTGTTGAGTGACATTTGAATCTGAGTGAAGTTTACTGAATACAGACCTAGGATTCCTTGCATGATTCCTGATATTAAATTGAAACCAATATTTGTTTTGATCGAAAACCAAAGCATTTTTCGTTTAGAAATCTAAGTTTATAAGTTTGGACTACCGTCATTACAGTTAAAACCAGTACGCAGTTCAAAATTAAGTTAGCCGCAGTGTTTGTTATTATGGTTCTTTAAATATTTTTTAATACTTTGTAGTGTTTATATATTTTTTTACTTTCTTTTTTCTATTTCTTTGAGTGCCTTGTGATGGTGTTGTCAATATTCTACGTACGATACGTTTATTTATAGTTATTATTATAATTTTTATCTCAATGTCTTAAACCTTATATAAAGTTATTTTAAATATTATTTATATTGTAATAGGCTAAGTGTAAGTAAATGAATAAATAAATAAAATGAATAATTGTATATAATTTCTTGTAGACACTGAGTGAGTCACTATCCCGTCGTAGCGGTGAGCTAGTTGGTGAGTTAGAAGCCGCTGCGGTACCACTAAGTGACACGACCGAGCCAGATGTCGCAGCTATGGTTAAAAGGGAAGTTGAGAACGCGTCCAGTAACTACCAACAGACCTGTCAAAATCTTACGCAGTTATGTGAAAAGTATGTACATATTTATACGAATTTTAACAAGAAACAGCACGTGATTAATAATTGTCTGTCATTCGTTATAAGGTACCATCGTAATGTAGAATTATGGAAGAGATATCGCGATGCAGCTGCAGCTGTGCGTGCCTTCGCTGACTTCCAGGAGGGCAAGCTTCACGCTCTCAGACCTGATGATGCACCAGCTACTGCCATGGTAAGCTATAGCATTATAGCTTGTATGAGCTATAATAGTAAGTACAGTTAAGTACTAGCATTCCGTATTTAATGTTCGCCCAATTAGCACTCATATGTTGGAAATGAAGAAGGTCAATGAACTGATTTGTTTATTCGAAGCGTTTGCTTTTCTAAAGAGTTTAGTATTATTAACCTTTAACTACTGAGGTGGATTTAATTTCACGTAAACACTTACGTGGGGGCCTCAGAGACCCGTACATATATGCGCTTGTATTTAAAAATCTTTTGGGTTTTTAGGGTTTAGTGTTTAATATTTAGCTTCAGTGGATGTATTTAAATAAAATAAAATATTGACTATCATTTCAAAATTTAGAAAACACTTAGCACTTTTTGGAAAAAATCACATGAGATCATAAATCAGCAAGAATAAATAAAATTATTTTAAAAAATCAACTAATTAGAGTAATTAAAGAATTTTATTTTGTCAAAACCTGAGAGGCCCCAATACCACCTCAGCTGTTAAAGGTTAACATACATATAATAGCCAGTGGCGGCCTTACCCATTGAGAGGCCCCGGGCGGCTGGTCTTTGCGAGGCCCTTTGTCCTTCGTGAAAAGTATGCGTGCGAAAGTAGATCTGGTTGTTTGGTTTAGGTATTTGTCATATTTGACGAGAAATGCTAAAGTTATACAAATAAATAAAATTTGAGTTTTAAAATATTTTACATTGAAACTTTTAAAAAAGAAACTCTTAAAAACGAGGCCCCTGCAAGAGCGAGGCCCCGGGCGATTGCCCCGTTCGCCACCCCCTAAGGCCGCCACTGATAATAGCACTTACTTTGTATGGATTATAATGACGACTGTGTTTTTGAGGGGCGCCCGACGAAGGGTTAAGTATAGCATTCAATTATAAATCGTTTACTTCAATAAAATATATAAATACATGTTGTTTTTCGATTTAATTTAAAAAAAATTAGCGATACGTTTTTGTTTATAAGTTTACTCGTTTAATATCAATCGTTGTTGAAGAAACACGAGTTATTTTTGAACAATGAAAAAGGGGTCAAGGATGTGTCGTAGATATAAAAAGTATTCATTTAAATAATGGTGTAGCACATCCATTCTCAAAGTGTGTTCCGCGGAACCCTAGGGCTAAAATACCTACCAAAGGGAGATTATAAGGTTACATCTAAATATTAAGTAATATTACATTGGAATACGATTATTCATCTATATATATAAATCAGCTTTTTATAACTATATTAGGGCTCTTTCCTTCGCCAAAAAAGTTTGAGAACCGCTGGTGTAACAGTTATTTACATAAATTACCGAATTGACTATGTGGCTGTCGATTCAACAAGCCGAAAATACTTATTTAAAAAGATTTGAGGTTTTGACGTTTAGCCTGTCAGTGTCATCTTTCTTGTTTCTTCTTGTCTTTTTATTGCCACAATTCATTGTGGTAATTGTATTTTTAATCAATTTTAATCAGCAATATTATTACACTTAAGTTTCTAAGGTCCCGGGTTCATATTATTAGAAAAAAAAGCAGGTATATGTCTGTGTTGTTCTCGTCTTGATACCCATAACACAGGACTAGTCTTGGATCAGGACATTGCAAATAATCGCGTCTTTTTACAGCTCATTTTGGATTGAAATATTCAAAATTATATTGTGAATTATGCTCGTCAGAGGTCGTGACACTCGTTAAGTTTGTTTATTTTAATCTTTTTGCTATTATGTTTTTGTGTTATTATCTATGGTTTTGTGGTTTCGGCGCCTATTATCTACTGGGATTTCACACCAATGATCCTAAGACTATATGTTACGTTTTGTTATACTACATATTACGAACAATTCTTTTAAATGGGAACAAATATATACCCTTAAATAACAAAATGGAAATTCTTAAAAGAATTTTCATATCAAATACAATATGCAGAATTGTATGAAAACCGCCATGCTGATAAGAAATGATAAAAGTGACTTTCGACCTTGTACCTCGCTGAGCTAAATCACTAACTCAGTCGCTCACTCGACGTCCTATCGCGAGGACGTCACTAGTAACTCACGCAAAATGAATTTCGATTATAAATTCGTTTCAATTTAAATTTAGAATTCGTACACAATTCGATGTTTAAATTTTTAAATCTGTCATAGACTACCCGTTATATTTTTTAATGAAAAATATAAATTAATATTACGCATTTATAATTAAGTGCAACTCGGTGTCAGCGATTTTCTGAAATTTAAACAAATAAAAAATGACAGACCTTGGACTTAATTACGTGCAGCCTGTGCCGCGCATTTAAGAATAACATATTATTGTTTACGTATGATTTTTATTATTTTGTGTTTTAATTAATAGTGATGTAATTTAAGCGAGTTATCGATAACGGAGGATGTTCACATCATTATCAACAAAATGTCGCATGAAAATGTAAGTTTTAATGTAACATTACACTTTACATACAAACCGGGGACTGGGACTAATGTATGTACATACATACTATAAATATATAATCAATCATGCAATATATACCACGATATATAATTTAAATTAGATTTGATGGCTAATGGTGGCTGCAAACTAGGTATATCAATACAATGTTTTTTGGTTAATAAAAAGAATACTGATAGGACAACAACCTATGTCTTACGAAAGGAGTAGTCGTCACATACATGACTAACGGTCTTTTTGGGTTAGTTAACGTTCAGTCTGTCACAGAGAGGTGCTGGGCAGAGGCGGCTCGTCCTAAAGAGCGTTGGTGCAGTGCACTCCCACGAAAATTACAGAACTTATATTACAGCGGCGTAGATATAGGTAATATAATATACTATTGTATAGGCATAGTAGAACAGAATGAATGTAATGTAAGGATAGTATGTATTATGAAGAAATATAGATTACTTCTGTAATTTTCGTGGGAGTGCACTGCACCGCGCTCTTTAGGACGAGCCGCCTCTGGTGCTGGGTTTCATTTCTGATCACGTTTATATAGATACTAGCTGTACCCTGCGCGCATTGCTACGCCACTAACTAAAATAAATTAAAAGGAAAGACATTACACAAATATTTAATTCATTCATTCACTATATTGTCTGTTCAATGTGAGCTGTCATGAACTGTCACGGCAATATATTAAATTCATTGGAATCAAAAATTGGTCGTACCAACTTAGAAACCTTCGTGGGCTAAAGATCATCACATGATCAAATGCATAGTTTACGATTCTATAAAGGACATACAAACAAACAGAGGCGGCTCGTCCTAAAGAGCACTGGTGCAGTGCACTCCCACGAAAATTACAGAAGTAATCTATATTTCTTCATAATACATACTATCCTTACATTACATTCATTCTATTCTACTATGCCTATACAATAGTATATTATATTACCTATATCTACGCCGCTGTAATATAAGTTCTGTAATTCTCGTGGGAGTGCACTGCACCAGCGCTCTTTAGGACGAGCCGCCTCTGCAGACAAACATTCATTTTTATATACATATATAGATGATATTATTTTAAAAATATTAAGTAAATTCTTTAAGAGTTTTATATTTGACCAATCGCTGATTCGTTCGTACTGGACAGTTCCCCCTACATTTTAAATGTTGCGTAGTTTCAAAGTAAACAAACTTAAACTGTTTAGCAATTATAACAGTTAGGAATAACATAAATGGAAAACTTGAAAGATTTGTAGATACAACGTGGCAAGGACGTGGCCTCGTTTAAATATGTAACGAACCGCTAGAACTGGCAAAATTTTTAATTATTACATGTGATGTATATAACGTGCTTTCGTTTTTTATAATAACACTAAAATGACATTTGGTCGGATGTCATTTGTTAAAATAAAACAAATAGTGTTGTAATTATGTAATATTAATATTAATTGATTTTTAATTGATTACTCGTAATTCGTTTAGAAGTAATCGATGCCTTAAATTTAAATTTTAATTACGACGATTTGTCCAAATATTTTAAGGTAACTGAAATTCAGGAAAAAATAAAATATTTCATCATTTCGGAAATATACCCCAACCTTGACAACTTTTTTTCTCTCCCCTCTTCCTTACATCTATTTGGTTCTTGTTTTTTATTTTTATGTATTTTTGTAATTTTATCAGAAGTGTAGTATCTATCCCTTTATCACCTTGAGCATGCCGTCCTATCCTATAATTAAAATTTCATTTAGTTTATATAATAGTAGTCCTTTTTATAATATGTAGTTCTAATGTAATTTTGTAGGTAGGCTTTATAAATAAATAAATAAATAAATAATGCTACTATGATTTAAAACCATATTCATAATTTATATATTTTTTATATACAGGTTGCTTCAAATTTTTTCTTTATTTATATACGTCCCAGGCGTCGAAAACATTGGAATTTTTTGATGAAATTTTTAAATTAAGTTCATAATACGTTAAGAAAAAATAATATGACAAAAAAAAATTTAAAAAAAATCTTTAACGCTGGAGTCAGCCTGTCCTATAAATATGACAATTTGAGTTGATGCACCAGGTTGATAAGTCATCGCGTCCGGTAAAACATGATCATTGACGTCACCCCTACCTCGTTTTGATCCACGACTATAATAGGAATAATTCTTCGGCTTCTTGTTGTTACTCACAGTATCGTTTTTCGTTTCCAAACTGTTATCGTTACGAATGACATCCTTATCAACGTTGTTCTCATCGTTAGTTTCCCTTCGCCTAAGTTGATCAGAGTGTTTCCGTTTGATTACTCCATTGTTCATTTCAACTTGATAGGAGTAAGACCCGGTGCGTTTTGATGTATTCCCTGGTTCAGAGCCTTTTCCTATAGATTTGTTAACCCAGACCATGTCTCCAATCGAATATTCTGGCGGAATAGTTTCTTTAACTGATGGCTTGAGTTCCTGGAATAACCCAGCTCTTTCAAGATCTTCCTTAACACTTGACTTAAGAAGATCAAACGTAGTGCGCATTTATCTTCCAAACAACATTTCACTTAGTTGGTATCATTACCTTAGTTGGCGAATCTTTATTATTCACTGGATACGTTTGGTTGCTTTCATTGTCGCTAGATTCGCTAGACGTGTTGTGTCGTGCTAGGCGTCTCGTTCGAAACTATTTATGCATTGCTTTGCCGCTACTAATGCACACTTTTGAGAAGTGGTTGTTCTTCCCGCATAACCTACAGCGTTTGCCTCTGGCTGGACATTCCTCCAAATTATCGTGATAGTCTCCAAGGGTGTAGTTGTAAAGAAAACTGATAGATTGTTTCACTTTCTTCCCGATGTCTTGTTCCAAAACACACTTTTTCCGAGAGTACGTACGTTTTCTTGCCATAATAATTGTTCAATACAATAATCCCAATCTTCATTGTAAGGGTTGAAAACATCGAAGTTAAACTTGCCGATCGACATCGTTATTTGCATTATGAATAAAATATAAATGCAGTTTTAATATAAAAAGCTGTTTATCTTCAACCACAATGACATAAATGACAATTGTATTTTAATTATGTAACAATTTTTATTCCCTTTGACGTATTATGTCACGCCACACGGGAACGCGGTCGAACGGGATAAAAAGTATCCTATCTCCGTCTCCTGGTTCTAAGCTACCTCCTCACCAATTTTCAGCCAAATCGATTCAGCCGTTCTTGAGTTATAAATAGTGCCACTAACACGATTTTCCTATATATCCAACGGGATAAAAAGTATCCTAAAGCCTTCCCCCGGCCCTAAGCTACATCCCCACCAATTTTCAGCCAAATCGGTTCGGCCGTTCTCGAGTTATAATTAGTGTAACTAACACAACTTCCTTTTATATATATAGATATTTGGTAGAAGTCTAAGAATCAGTTTTAAAGTGATAAAGGGATAGATACTACACTTCTAATAAAAATTATAGTTTGTAGGTATACAACAAAAATAAACTCATTCAACTTTAGTATCTATATAGATAATGCAAATAAATAAATAAATAAATAAATTGCCAGGTCTATGCGAATGTTGTTTTCGTATGAAAATATCTTAATTAGCGATAACTGCTGGCTTGCCCTTGCTTACCCTTAAATTAACACAAAACTACCGCACTCGAATCAATACGAAAATTTTAGTTTTAAACTCGAGTCTTTATAACCTAACGATGTAGGTAACTAAGAAATTTGATTTATACTTTTTTTTTTATAAATAGACATAATATATTAAACAGCTTTCAAGTATATCTTTAAAGTTTAAAAAAATATATACTTAATCATATATTTCAGCCATTCTCAAATAGTGCAAAAAATACCTACAAAAGGGAGATTATAAGGTTACATCTAAATATTCCAACTAAATATTACGTAACGTTACATTGCAATATGATTTTTCATAAATACATATAAATCAGTTTTTTATAATTATATTAAGGCTTTTTCTTTCGCCAAAAAAATTTGAGAACCGCTGTGCTAGACTAATATAAAAAAATCTAAACTATCGCGTAAACTATTTCGATAGTTGAAAGCTTGTACTTGCTGTTTAAGGTGTATTCACAGTGTAAACGAACTACGGTTTTGTTTTGAATTTTCATACTTAGTTTGAAGCAAGGTCGAAATGCTAATCAGATTCTAATGGGTAAGCGTTAAGAAGGAAGTCTTTAGGAATTTAACCAAAAATTAACACCGTGGGTTTAGTCGTTTATTATATTCTCAGTATGAAATACAAAGTAACCTATAATCGCGGCCTTATCACTAAGCAGTGCTCTCTATCAGGTAACCAACCTTAGGGTAGTAAATCAAGAAGTAAATAGTAGGGTGCAAAAGAACAAAATAATATAATATATAATATATACAAATGAATAATAAAGATATAAATAATACTAAATATATATTACAAAAAATATATATACATATATACACGCATACATATACTAAAGTGGCTTATAATCATATTTCGTCAGTTGTTAAGTTTTATTCTAGTTGAAAAGTTACGTATTTAAGCATCCACGTATTCTTTGTTAGAGTGTCGAATTGGAGGGTTAATGCAATTAAATTTTACAAGAATTCCTATAAATGTTGTTATAACACGATCTTTGCATGCGATTTTTGTTGGTCTATATGTTATGTCTAGAACTAGCTATGGAAAAAGAAGTGTTATGGTGGAAGGAGCGCAGGTCTATAATGAATTGCCGATTATTATAACTAATATTAGAAATATTATCAAATTTAAATATGAATTGAAGAAGCATATAATGGGTCTGAGTGCCTTGTAATGGTGTTGTCAATATTCTAGTATAATACGATATAGTCTATGTACGTTATGTTTACAGTAATGCCCCGCTTTACGCGAGGGATACGTTCCGGAAAAAACTCTAATTCCCGCGACCATAGAGAAGTTGATGACTACATTATGTTTATATGCACTCTTTCGCGTAATGCGGGGCAATTGAGCGCGAAATTTAAATTTCGCGTTATAGTGAAACCACGCATAACGGGGTCGCGTAAAGCGGGGTATTACTATTTTATAAATTTTTATCTCAATTAAGTGAATTCTTTTTGAGGAAATAGATGCCAATTAAAGTTGTCACATTAAAAAAGAAATATGTTTTATAGTTTCTTCTTTAGCAATGTAACGCCTTACCAAGCCTTACTTATTATTGTCTTGTTCATTTAGCGTTAAAACCGATTTTTTTCTTCAGGAAGTAATAAATTTCTAAGCCATAATTACATCATGGAGTCAGTAACTTCTTGTTTGTACAAAACGAGGTTAATTTCATAGAACTCTGTTTGCTCTTCGTAAATGTTTGGTTGGTATTTCAAACTTTGCAAACTAATATCGTTATTATTATCATTAACTATTGTTTAAGTTACAATTAGCGATGTAATCGAGGTTTTTTTTATATATATTATTAAATAATATATTGTTTGTATAATTTTGCAAGACATATTTTTATTATTGTTAATTATGTTTGTTTTTAAATGGCAACATGGTTCTTAGTATATTAATTTCATCTGGAAACACCAGAAAGTGAATTGTCAAAAAACTTAGTCGGATTATAGATTTTTTTTGTGGATGCTTCTGGGATTGTCTGTATTCAAAAACGAGGAAGTAATCTCTGGTTGGACTGTTGTCCAAATACTTGACACTGGCAGAATTGTCTTTTATCTGGATATCTGTGGGCTTATCACGAATTCAGTCTGGCTTTCGAATCGAGCTGTCACAAGTAAAACGGATCCGTTAGCAATCGGGATCATGAATTTTTACTAACGACTAGCGAGCACCAGCAATCTATCAAATGAACGAAAGATCGAGACGTTCGAAAATTAACAAAAAGTATCTAAAATATTGTAGTTCCAAATCCGCACACGGTGCCGCTGCTCAAATTTCCATACAAATCGCTTGAAGAAACTCGGTTCGAAAGCCAGACTAAATTCGTGATAGGCCCACTGAAGCCATTTAAATTAAAAAAATGTTAAATAAGGATGGCAGTAAAACAAAACTTCTTCTTAATATATTTTTAATTTCACATCATCAATACATATTACAAAGCACACGTCGACTCTTCTTGTACAGACTCCTTTTCACACACTACCATAGACATCACACATATACCAAAGACGAAAACAATCGTGTTGCTATTTCAACAAAAGAAGAAGTAGATTTTAGAATAAAACCATTAATAACAGTTTCATTTCTGAGACATTGACGTAATTAAATTTGTTACACTTTAATTACGGTTTTGATAATTTAGTTAAACCGGTTATGAAATACCAGCCCTTAGGCAGATAATTAGCGTAGAACTATTACACAGTACAAATATTTATTCCCTTATCAGTAGTAAGCAATACATCTTCCTCATAATGCGTGATAACTAGATATATGTCCCACGGTTGTTGCTCTAATTTCTCCGGTACGAATGTACTTTTACATACGTACTTATATTTTAAAGTATTAACAGATATTTTAGAGAAATTTGTACACGGGGATTATTTACAACAATGTTAACACTAGATTTACCAGACCAGTCAAAATGACTGGTCTTGCAAGATCAAATTAAAATTCCTACTGCATCTAACATTTTCTTTAATTCTTCTAATCTTCTTTAATCTATAACAGAAGAATTAGTTTCGTGAACTTTATATTTATTTTATATATATTTGTAACAAATATATACTTTTTTGGTTTTGTTAGAAATAGGTATATTTAAGCTGGTAAATCTAGTGTTAAAGATTTGAGATTTTTATCAATGCCAAATAGATATAAACTGTATGACGTAATTTGAGCAAAAAGTGATTTCACTAAAAAATAAAAATAGATGCGTACGTGGTTTAAAACTGCATTAAGAAGGAAAGGAAATCAATTACTACATAAAGTTTGAAATAAAGTGTTTAATAATTATATGCCTGTATCAAATGGCATGGCATGACTAAAGTAACCATTATTTTTTTACTCAAAACGGGACATTGGTTTATTTACGTCAATTGCTAGGTTTATAGTGAAAAAAAAAAACTAAAAAATTTTTATTTTATTAATCAAAATAGTATTTATTACAAATTAAAAAAGTAATTATACAAATACACAGTTATTTTTATATTTTTCAGAGGAACAAAATTTGTTTTAAGTAAGAATAAAATTCTTGGTTTTTATTTATAATTTACCTTAGATTATTCCATTCGGTTACGTTTTTCAATGTGATGTAGTTAAAGACGTTGGAAAACGGGATAATTTATGCGTCCCCCGAAGCTTTTTTCGGGGACACCGGGACGGAGAATCGCTAAAAGGGACGGTCCCGTTTAAAACGGGACGTATGGTCACGTTAGGCATGACCCCACACTGATATTGTAATGTATATGTGTATCGCTTTTGCGACAATACCGTCTTATCAATTCAAAGCGTCATTTAAAAATTGTTATATATTAAAATTGATTAGATGTCTAACAGCAATTTGTTTTGAAAATAAAATAGTTGGAAAACTTCCATCTTAATTGGGTATATTTATATTTAAATTCATTTATTTACCATAAATATGGTTAGTAACATATGTCTTAAAGTAATGTTGGTACTATCACATATTTTACACATTGTTTATGACAGCGGTTCTCAAACTTTTTTGGTGAAGGAAAACGCCTTAATTATAAAAAACTGATTTATATGTATTTATGAATAATCATATTGCAATGTAATATTTAGATGTAACCTTATAATCTCCCTTTGGTAGGTATTTTTCGCAGTATTTTAGCTCTAGGGTTTCGCGGAACACACTTTGAGAATTGCTGGTTTATGGCATGCAAATAATTCTATACAATAAAAAAATACTATATCAACCTTAAATGCTAAATAATGTCAAATTGATTGATTGAATCAATGTATCTTGTAACTTTAGGTAGATGATTAAATACTATAATAATTATTTTCTAAACTATATATGTGTTTGCCTGTTTGATATTCCAGTTACGTTCGTCATATCACCAAAATTGACTGCCACGTGCGAATGTTTTAAAGGAAGTCTTGTCTGCATTCCTTTGATTTAATTATAAATTGTACAGTCGATAATCTTCAAATGGATACGGATGGAAGAAACAATTATTAGAAAGGGATGCAGATATCTCCTTTACCGTTCACGACACCGCAATCGTTTCTCTTTCTACCTACAAAAGAATGTATAGTACAATTGGACTTTCTTTAAAACTAATTTATAAGATTGTTTAATTTGCCAATGTCCAATCTTATTTAAAATTTAATAATGAAAGTTAAAAATGTGCGGTTCTTTGTGTGTATGGTTTTTTATTAACTTTAAATGCTTGTTTGGTTTTGGTCAATTTTTTACCAAGAAGTGTTACTCTCTTAATATTTTCTTCTTCTTTTTTTAAATATTAATAAATATATACACGTATACTGCTGTGAACCTAGCTATACTAGCTCTCCAAAAATATACTTATATACTATACAATATTGAAGTGGAATTTTTAATATCACATGTTTATATAGGTCAAGGTCTTATAACGATTTTAGCCTGTGACCAAAAGCGTTGGTGTAAAGCCGAGTCTCCCGCGCGTGTTTTTTCGAAACATTACACAAAAACATTGAAACATTGTGTACGAATACAAAAATGTGTATGGCCACGCCCCAATGTTTCGATGTTTTTGTCTAATGTTTCGAAAAAACACTCGCAGGAGATTCGGCTTAAGAGTCTCTCGCAGAGGAGTGTCACTGTCAAATTGACTTTACGGTTGGCCTCGGATCTGATACATATATCTTTTAAATCTCTTAATTAATAGTATTTCAATAAATAGAGAACCTCAATCTGAGTAAGTGATGAACAAGACTATTATCATTGTTGCTACGTATTTCACCAACTACTTGGTAGCATTACCTTGGTGCAGACTGGAGTGCTGGGGAATTCTTGATAGAACGTAACACTTGGGCACGTTACATATCGCGGATTTGTGATAGTATTAAAACATTTTTAAGTGGTACTTACTCGCGAAGTGACGAAATATATTTTTTTATCACGATTTCTATTTGTCATTATTTGTCATCTTATAGTTTGTAGATGTAATCTTTTTTATCATGTATGATTCTAAGATATTTTCCCACGAGTGTTTAATTTTTAGTTATATTTATATTTATATATATATATTATACTAAGAACAAACTCGAGATTTAGAAACGAACTTAAGCATTCAGTGCACGGAAATAAATATATTTTGTTGGGGCCCAGTTATTGAAGTTAGCTAACAAAAAAAATGTTTTTAAGTTCAACATTCAACCTCTCCTTTAATTTTAAGTTTTGTAGATTTAGGTAAGGCACGATGGGGCTGATGTGTCTAGCCAGATAAAAGCCCCAATTAAAAAAAAAAGTTCAACATTTCATATCAAATTTTTTTCTTATAATAAGGTATATATATAAAAGGTTAATTGTTATCAACATAATTGTTAAAAACAAAAGGCAGTGAATTTAGTTTTTAATTAGTTTTTCCCAACAGGCATGCTCGGAGCAAGCACCACGCGTCGCCGAGTTACGTACGATCGCAGATCGAGTGGCGGCCGAGACTGGCTCGCGTGCTTTGCAGACGGACGCCGATGTCATAGCACGTCGCATGCAGCAGTTGACCAATACGGTACAAGTGTTGGCTGATATTGGCGAGATGAGGGACGTTGTTAGGACAAAAGCGAAACACGTTAGAGAGAATCTTCAGGGTATGAAACAGGTAAGGTTATTTGTTTTAAACCCATCACCATAAAAGAGCAGAACATATGGAGACTTGCAATGAATACACTCATCTCATCAAGTCGGCATAGTAAATGCAGTGGTGTAGCTACTAGGGGGTTAGACGGGGCGGTGCCCCGGGGCCCTCAAGTCCAGGGGGCCCCACGGACCCTGACATACAAACTATAAAAAAATTTCCCGCATTCAGAATATAAATAAACCATATTCCAGGGAAGAGACTTTAATAATGCCAACTTATTTAAAAAATACAGGTGAATTCCCAACAAGTCTCGAACATATTTTTTTGAAACTTGCGGGGAACTCCCCTGTATTCTTAGTTTAGTATATAGTTTAGTTGGAGCCCTAGTATATTTTTTGCCCCAGGGCCTTTGGTTACCTAGCTATAAAACTGAATGAATGCTACTTCTGCCTATAGTATCTGCTGTGTTGTAGCTAATATTAGTTTCCACTCATAGAAGCTCATTTACTGCATTCTTGGGTTCATGCGAATTGTTTTTCTTTATAGGATTTGGCGCCAGTCCACGAGGAAAGTGAAATAATAGAAGACAAACTCGTTGCTCTACGAGAGAACCTCATAGCATTAGGGAAGAGTGAAGGGGACATCATAGAAGGATGCGCCGAGTTACCTGAAATCGATAGAGACGTTTCTGACGATCAAGCCATAGTCAGAACTCTGGAATTATGGCAAACCATGTTCAGAGATACTTTCCTGCATTATCACAGGCTGTCTACAGCACTAGTCAGATCAGGTGATGCTAGTAAAGTATTCAAACTCTGGAACGAATACCTTTTGGATTTGCAATCGTTCCTCTCGGCTTCAGTGCCTGGAGATTATGAGAATTTAACCGAGCACCAGAGATTGTGTAGAGTTCACCGTAATCTGCTTCAGTCGCAGAGGTCCGTGTTGGTTCTCGAAAATGGTAATAAGGATAATACGAATCAAGAGCTGGTTAATGTCTTCGATTCGTTGACTAATTTACATAATGAGACGTTGGCCAGGATTGTTGAACGACAAGATGAGGTGACGGTTCGTATTATAGCATGGGATGACTACAGGGATGTCTGCCAACAGCTGCTCAGATGGTTAAAAGAAATTGAACGTGAGAAGGAAAAGTTACAACTCCGCTACGTGCATATTAAAGGTATCAAACAAATGATTGGCCGAATTCAGAATCTCAATGAAAAAATGCCTGAAGGGCAGAGGCAAAGTAAAGAACTTTCAGACAATCTCAAGAGAGTACTGGAGTTTACAGATGACGCGTACGGTGCTTCCGTTAGGATGGAATACAACGGTATAGTGAAGCGTGTTGACAATTTACAAGCTAGTCTAGTCACGTGGAGGGATTTCTTAACAAGAATTTTAGGTCTGATAGAAAATTATGATGAAATAGTAGAGTCGCTCGAAGAGAAATACTCTAAAACACAAGAGAAGATAAACTCATACAACAGAATGGAACCGTTGTCGAGGCCCAAATTGAAGAAGAGTATAGAGAAGTATACAGAGAAGAGAACAAAAATTGTTAAGACTGAAACTGAAATTGACAATCTAAGCGTTATTCAGGAACAACTGAAAGAATGTCTCAGCCCTCAGGACATGAAGGTGATCAATCAACGAATATGGCAGTTGCAACAACAACGAGCTGACCTGGAACATCAACTGTCCACTATCATTCACAGACAACAAGAACGGTTGGAAATGTTTACTATCTTTGAGTCCAGACTGACGCGGTTCACAGAATGGCTGACTATTATAGAGAAACGTCTGGAAACATCAACGGCTGGTGGAGCTTTAGACCCTCAAGACCTGATCAGGCGCATACATTCGGAAGTCCAAGCAGAAACCACTTTAAAGGAACGCGAATATGATTGGATACTGGCAACCGGGACTGCTCTTGTTGAAATCTCAAAGAACGATGAGAAAGAATACAGCAATAAAACAAATAAGAAACTGCAAGACGTCGTACGACGTTGGAAATCACTGCTAATGACGGGAACTGCCAGGATCACTAAAGTGAAAGAATTACTGGAAACCATATCACAGCTTGAAGAACGCTTGTCTAAGATTAGAGTCACTTTACACACAATAGAAACGCAACTTACTGCGCCGTTTGTTTTCAAGGATCTAACACCTGAAGAATTTGAAGAGAAGCGGAAGGCTCTTGCTAAAGTACAAAAGAGTATTGAAGACCAAAGTGGCGAGGTCGGCACCACTCTTAACATGTGTGAGCTGGTGTTTAGTGACCCAGATGTGCTGCAAGGGAACTTTGATCTCCGAAACCTTCGCACTGGTGTAGAAATTGTAGAAAAGAAATGGAATAACTTATGTGTTTTATCACAAGACAGGAAAGGAGTGCTTTCGAACGTGACTAACATGTCTGATTCTATTATCCCGATATTGGGTAAAGCCGAAGAAAAAATGTGTAAATTAGACGATCGCATTGGAAGGATCGAAACACGCTTGACCCGTGGAGAGCCACCAGACGAGAAATTAATCCAAGCTGTGAAAAGAGATTGGGAATATTCTGAACAAGATGCTTTAGAGGTAGAGCAAGCTTACGGTTTAATGGTCGGCTCTCGTGGTGTGGAGTTTTTGGGAGATGCTGCCGATGTTATTGGCAGACTTCGCATGTGTGTGCGCAATTGTCAAAATTTGAGCGTGAGACTGAGCTCTGCAAGTGTGAACGCCTATAGTAAGTTCACTGGAGCCCACGGGCGTGCTGTAGTGGCATTAGCAGAGGTCGATGTCAGATTAACGCGTGCGTTGCATCTGTCACCTAACCCTAACGACAAAGCTGCTATTTTGAGAGAGCTTGATGTAAGTATTTTTTACCGAAATTTAGTTTTTTTTTTGTTGATTATTTCATGTACAGGCCATGATTGACGAGTTTCTTGTGGTCTTTTTCTCGTTATACGCCTTTCTGAAGCCATTATAGAGTCTAATGATGAACAAGCGCACGCCTTTAGTGCCTATGCTAATAATATTTAGAAAAACTTGTGTGTAAAGATATTGCTGATTAAAATTAATTTAAAATATAATTATCACAATGCATTGTGGCAATAAAAACACAAGAAGAAACAAGAAAGATGACATTGACAGACCAAACGTCAAAACCTCAAATCTTCTTAAATAAGTATTTTCGGCTTGTAGAATCGACCGCCACAAAACTATTTTTATTTTATTTCAAAAAGGATTAATTTACCTGTATAAATAACATTTGGGTAAATTATCATATTTTTCACAGGGCGTCCGTCTTGAGCTACGCGAGTGCGAGGCGTTAGTGAAGGAGGCAGATCGTCTCAGTGAGTTTTGTCCTAATGTCGATAAAGATGTGTTGGCCGAGTATCGCGATTTGTATGCAGATGTTTGCGCTCGACTGGAACTTGCAAGGGATGACATAGTCGCTGAAGTCGACAGTGCAGTGCAAGTAAGTAAAGATTTATAATTGACTATATTAAAGGAAATTATTTTGCTTATAATTCCCGCTACATTAGGTCGATGAAGGAAAATAACCTCCATCAACATTCAATAACTTGTCTCGACGCGTTTTGCCATTTCACGTGGCATCATCAGGATATTAGAAGCAAAATAATTTCCTTTAATATGGATGTCCGCAAAGTAACGCCTAAAACAATTAATTATACTGACTATATTAAAACAATTAGAACATACTAAACCACGATTTCTTTAGGTGGATACACTGAAATGGGAAACGGACGCCGCGTTACAAGTGGATACACTGACATCGAAAGAGACGTACAGAGCTGAGTTAGTAACAGCAGCGAAGGAAGCCAGTGATGCGCTCGAAGATTTGCGAAAAGCACTAACTGTACAACCTAAAGAAGATGCTACTAGTGAAGAGTTAGGTGCTGCAGCTAAACAGATAGCTAAAGCTGGAACTAAGCCTAGACAGCCGTTGGAGTTAGCTAAACATTTATCGGAGCTGTTGCTGACAGAATGCGACGCAACTGAAGAAGAAGCGCTTTTGAATGAAGTTGGATCAATCAGTTTAAGATACGAAGAGCTTTTCACACAGGCTAAGAAACGCGAATTGCAGATTAATAATTTAAGGTGAATAATTCTGGTTGATGCTATTTTTCAGAAGCACTAGTTTTTATTGTAATTCTAAACAGAATATTTATTTATTATTCAGAAATAATAACATATATAGTTTTCGATGGTCCCACACTAGGCAATGCCTGTCACGTGGGACCTAATACGAAATGTACTATTTGATTTTTCCGTGTTTTTTTGGTGGTGGTGTAACAAATAAGTTAATTTCCAGCACTGCCAGACACATTCGCGTAAACCAGCGGTTCTCAAACTTTTTTGGCCTTAATATAATTATAAAAAACTGATTTATATGTATTTATGAATAATCTCATTGCAATGTAATATTTAGATGTAACCTTATAATCTCCCTTTGGTAGGTATTTTTTGCAGTATTTTAGCCCTAGGGTTCTGTGGAACACACTTTGAGAATGGCTGATGTAAACGATGTATCTGAATTCTAAATTTTCTTCTCAGTTTGTTGTCTAATGCCACGTAGTAGCTTATTAACACCCGGCATGCACTAAGACTGTTCTATTTTCATAGGTTACCGCACTCTGCCTCCTACGCGCTCACATGCGAACAGTGAGTATATATGCTTTCTAATAATAAAACAATATGCCGGGTAATCTCTTTGTCGTCTTAACCCATTACCTCCCAAGCGTCGAAAGCATTGGATTTTTTTGGTGAAATCTTTAAATTAAGTTCATAATACGTTAAGAAAAAATAATATGACAAAAAAAATTATTTAACGCTGAGTCAGCCTGTCCTATAAATATGACAATGAGGATATAAATTATATTTTGTTTTATTTTTATTTATATTATGTATATTTGGTAGAGGTCTAAGAATCAGTTTTATGTACTTTGAAGTTGGTTACTGTTTTCTTTTACGGTATATAAAATCGGAACATAATGCTTTTTTTGAGGCGACAAAAATGATCAATGAAAAAATTGCATTAGAATTACGCAAATATTTTTCTCAGCGAAAAAAAATTATTTCATCAGAAACAATAAAAAATGAAACTCTTAATAGGTTAAAAAAATAAGACAGTGGGAAGTAACGGGTTAAAGGAGACACTACGTAAATCGACTGGGATGATAATTGTGACGTATAAAATAAATAAATCCCAATTTAAAAATCAAAGGGGTAAGCTCATCATTAACTATAGCTTTAAGTATTGTTTATAATAAAAAATATTATTTTTTAAAGTGAAAAACAAATTTAAATATTGTTAATTTAGAGTCTTTTAGTTCTAATTCTGATTTAACACTAGATTTACCAGCTTAAATATACCTATTTCTACCAAAACCAAATAAGTATATATTTGTTACAAGTATATATAAAATAATATAAAATTCATAAAACTAATTATTCTGTTATAAATTAAAGAAGATTAGAAGAATTAAAGAAAATGTTACACGCAGTAGGAATTTTAATTTGATCTTGCAAGACATTTCATTTTGACTGGTTTGGTAAATCTAGTGTTAAAGGGGAATAAAAAAAATATTCTATATATAACTTTTATATAAATTGTATTTCTAAACATTTCGATAAAAAAGATTTAATTAGAAAAAAAATAATCATCAATTTTCTCAAGCAGACCGCGCCCGATCTAAGGAGTTTTTGAGGCCCCCCCCCTTTGATGTTAAAATTCAAGTCATTTTAAAATGAACATAAAATAAACCAATGAAGTCTTATAATGTGTGGTTAAAGACGATAATGGAATTTACTCGGTGTACCAGCTGTTAAAAATTATTGCTAAAATTAATTTTCCTTCTAACATGAACTTGTGCTAGAAGAATAAGTTGTTATACTGAGTCTTCTTTGAACAGTGATTCTGGTCGCATAACCTGCCCGCTGTGCTCTGAACGTAATTGGAAACAGCTGGATAATGATCTGTGGAGGTTAGAGCAGTGGCTGCAGTTCGCTGAGGCGACAGAAGCTTCCAGAACTGAACCGCCAGAACAATACGAGCTGTTGGAAGATACTATTCAGGTAATTTTGAAGTTATATCAATATTATTAAATTCGTTCGCTTCAAGCGATTTGTATGGAAATTTGAGCAGCGCCACCGCGTGCGGATTTGGAACTACAATATTTTAGATACTTCTTGTTAATTTTCGAACGTCTCGATCTTTCGTTCATTTGACAGATTGCTGGTGCTCGTTAGTCGTTAGTAAAAATTCATAATCTCGATTGCTAACGGATCCGTTTTACTTGTGACAGCTCGATTCGAAAGCCAGACTAAATTCGTGATAAGCCCACTGTTGCTTTGGCGCCAAAAACCAGTGTTGGTTTGTCTTGGCGCTGCACATTCGTCTTACATTCTAAATATAACTTAATATAAAAATATGTTAATATAAATAACAAAATAATATATATAAAAAAAAAAACAAAAAGATATTTTAATTTTACAATTACGGGTAGGTTTAAGACGATCGATTGTCAATCGCAATTGTCAATATATATCAGACGATTGGTACCAATTTAATTATTTTAGGATCATCGCGAGTTCCTCCTAAACCTGGACTCACATAAGTCGATAGTGGTATCTTTGAACGTGGTCGGGGCTCACGTGGCACAACACGCAAGTTCTGAGAGCGACGCGCACAGACTGAGAGCTAGATTGGCCGCAGACAATAAGCGATGGGATCACGTGTGCCAGGCTGCGGCTCATTGGCAGAGGAGATTGCAACGAGCTCTAGTGCATAATGAGGAATTTCGTGCTATAGGTTCGTATATAGGTGTACTAAAGGAAATTATTTTGCTTATAATTCCCGCTACATTAGAGGTCGATGAAGGAAAATAACCTCCACCAACATTCAATAACTTGTCTCAACGCGTTTCGCCACCTCACTTGGCATCATCAGGATACGTGAAGTGGCGAAACGCGTTGAGACAAGTTATTGAATGTTGGTGGAGGTTATTTTCCTTCATCGACCTACAATGTAGCGGGAATTATAAGCAAAATAATTTAAATAATTTCCTTTAATATGGATTTCCGCAAAGTAACGCCTGAAACAACCAATTATATTGGTATACTATTAGCTTGTCTGGTTACTGGGTCGGGTCTGATTAAGCTTGTTTTTATTATACAGCTGGAGTTTACTAAAAAACTATATTTTGTTTTCTTAGTTGTCAATTTGGTCTCGCAACTGGCTACAGCAGAGCGTGGAGTAAGAAGCCGCGAGCCGTTGAGCCTGTCTCGTCCGCCTGAACAATTGCAACGTGACTTCAGGCGGTTCAGTGAACTCCGTGATGAATTGGAAAGAACTGAACCTAGGGTTCATGCTCTGCATGATGCAGCTCAGTTGTTGAAAACTGATGATGCACCAACAAGTTCTGATGATATCTGTCGAAAGTATGTATCTTTGACAACGTAATCTTTGGAAGCTGTTATATTCGACTCAAAAAATAGATTAGTATTGCTTTAAGTCAGCGGTTCTCAAACTTTTTTGGCGAAGGAAAAGGCCTTAATATAATTATAAAAAACTGATTTATATGTATTTGTGAATAATCATATTGCAATGTAATATTACGTAATATTTAGTTGGAATATTTAGACATAACCTTATAACCTCCCTTTGGTAGGTATTTTTTGCAGTATTTTAGCCCTAGGGTTCCGCGGAACACACTGAGAATGGCTGTTTTATATGTCACTTTGACAGTACAAAGTAATGCTTTGGATAAGAGTTCGTATGTCACATTATGAATGAAAAATGTTGACATAAATTACTTAATTATAAATACTATTGTTTAAATGTACCACTAGGTGGCGTTAGTGTAGTTTGAGAACGTTTAGAGGTTAGGTATTAATCTCCTGCGTTGTCTGACATCGTATGACATTTTTGGAGCTTGTACAATTACAGTCTAAACTCCATGTTACGTCACTCGTTTTAACGACAGACTCTCTAAAGCGTCGATTCTAATTAATATTTTCCTTCTGTCCATTTAACGACAACTCTCTATAACGTCGAAATCACTTGTCTTATATAAACTTTTCCTTTTCTAATTCTGATTTACTTTTTCTCTATTTAACGACAACTCTCTATAACGTCATAAAATACACAGTCCCTTCAGTGTCGTTTATATAGAGTTTAGACTGTATTTTGAAATTAATTTATAATGCGTTCAATTGTTTAGTTATTTCTGGAGATATATACCTACATATATGTTTCTCTATTCCGCTAGGTTATGCGAGCTGCGTCTCCGTCTGCAATCGCTTCGTAAGCTATGCGGAGTGTATTCGGTGAAGCTCGGAGCGGCGTTGGCGAGATATCCCACGCAACAATCGGCGCTGTCGGCTCTAGCTGCTATCTCAGCTCCTAGGGTGAGATATGTTATTTCAGATATATTGTTGTTATTATATGGAAGGACTAATTGCACAAGATATACAGAGTTGTTAGATAGCGAGAGCAAAACTTCACTTTTTGATATAAAGATTTATTTATTGTTTAAAACTACCAGCGTTCTCTGTGGGCTTATCGCGAATTTTAGTCTGGCTTCTGAACCGAGTTCGCTTCAAGCGATTTGTATGGAAATTTGAGCAGCGCCACCGCATGCGGATTTGGAACTACAATATTTTAGATACTTTTTGTTAATTTTCGAACATCTCGATCTTTCGTTCATTTGATAGATTGCTGGTGCTCGTTAGTCGTTAGTAAAAATTCATGATCCCGTTTGCTAACGGATCCTTTTTACTTGTAACAGCTCGATTCGAAAGCCAGACTAAATTCGTGATAAGCCCACTGGTCAAGAGTTGTATATCGAATCTCTGTTATTGAATCTTGTGGATTGTTTATATACCTTCTTTGTTAATGAGTTGTAAAGTTCCCTTCGTTAATGACTTATAACTAATGGCAAACAACAGTGAAACATAAATGAGTTATTAAAGAAACTTAACTAATTAACTTAATAAACAATCATTACCAAATATAGACAAATACTAATAAATTATACTATACATTATTTATACAGTATTCCCCGCTTTACGCGACCCCGTTATGCGCGATTTCACTATAACGCGAAATTCAAATTTCGCGCTTAATTGCCCCGCATTACGCGAAAGAGTGCGTATAAACATAATGTAGTCATCAACTTCTCTATAGTCGAGGGAATTTCAGTATTTTCCGGAACGTATCCCTCGCGTAAAGCGGGGTATTACTGTACAAACTATAATATAACACCACACACATAACAGGTGTTCCAAAATGAATAAAAGTATGTTTCAGTTGTTTGTGTTAGGTCCGTGTATTCAGAAATTACACTCAAGTATAGATTCTCTGAGTAGAGTTCAAAACTTCAAATGTCACTTTGTACGAAACAAAATAGACCAATCACACGTTTGAAATATTGTTGATGTGATTCTTGACCAATGGTAATAATCCATTGTAACTGTCTACTGTCACTTAGTTGTCATTACGTTCTGTTACAAGCGTTTTGTAAGAAATCGTTTCAATTTTTAGTACTTAATTAAAATATAAATAATAGAAAGAAAAAATGCAAATTAATGCATAAACTGGATATTTGATATATAAGTATATGCAACATATTACTATTTTATTTTGATTATTGTCTAATGGTTGTCCTGTTTAAAGATTGATTATTTATTAGTGAATAATTATTATTGCATTTAAGTAATGGTTAAGTGATCACAGGTAAACTAAGCTCGAGCATCTTTTCTGTGCGCTTATCACGATTTTAGTCTGGCTTTCGAATAGAGCTGTCACAAGTAAAACGGATCCGTTAGCAATCGGGATCATGAATTTTTACTAACGACTAACGAGCACCAGCAATCTATCAAATGAACGAAAGATCGAGACGTTCGAAAATTAACAAAAAGTATCTAAAATATTGTAGTTCCAAATCCGCACGCGGTGGCGCTGCTCAAATTTCCATACAAATCGCTTGAAGCGAACTCGGTTCAAAAGCCAGACTAAAATTCGTGATAAGCCCCCAGTATCTTTTTCGTAATCATAACATAGCTAAAACAAACGTCAATCAAAGACAGTCTTGTACTTTAGTCTTTCCATATATGAAGTGTATTTGGTTGTAAAATATTGCTTAATGTAATTTATAATATTATAGTTAGACTTGGGTGTAAAGTATGTATGTAATGATAAAATAGTTGATATGAATATTGAGATAAGTCAAAAAAAAGTGACAATAGCAATGAATCTTTACTTCTGGCTATTAAGCTCAGAATTTACAAGATTTCAGAAAGGCATATGACGAGAAAGAATCACAGAAAACTCACCAATCATAGCCTATATAATTTTTCTTTAAATAAATCAGCTAAATGTGTTTTATAAACATTTGTGGTTTACTGTTGTTATGTTTTTTTATATATGTTATTCTTAATAAATATTTAAAGGTTGGCTGGAAGAGAATGCTACCTAGCATTAAGCCCGCCTTGTACATATGTACCGAGTTTTAAAATAAATAAATATATATATGAAAAAAAAATCACAGTATCAACTTATCAAAATCGACTTATCAACTTATTCACGTCAACTATGATATTCATATGCTCCTACGAAGGAACAATGTCACTTAATATTATTAGTTCAACACAAGTCCTGTTAAGTATATTTTGTGGGTGGTGAAAAGTTTTTATGTCGAGAAAAATAACCAAAGTAACCAATTATCAGAGCAGCCAAGTTTAAATCAATCAAATTTTGTTTTTATTTATTATTGACAGTAACTATTACTATAAAACTAAACGTTCACATATATGTGGCTAAGGGCGTGAAGTAGTTAAAGCAGTGGTTCTCAACCTTTTTTTGTTTTTTTTGTTGCGGCACACTTTTAACAACACAATTTGGCGGCAAACAAAAAAAAGATAAAGAAAGATCTAAAATTTCGTGGCACACAAAAATGGTTGGGAATCACTGAGTTAACCCATTACTTCCCAAGCGTCAATAACACATTGGATTTTTTTGGTGAAATCTTTAAATTAAGTTCATAATACGTTAAGAAAAAATAATATGACAAAAAAAAAATTAAAAAAATTCTTTAACGCTGAGGTCAGCCTGTCTTATAAATATGACAATGGGGATATAATTTTTTTTTAATATTATATATATTTGGTAGAAGTCTAAGAATCACTTTTATGTACTTTGAAGTTAGTTACTGTTTTCTTTTACGGTATATAAAATCGGAACATAATGCTTTTTTTGAGGCAACAATTTGAAAAAATTACATTAAAATTACATAAATATTTTTCTCAGCGGAAAAAAAATATTTCATCAGAAAAATAGTATAAAAATACGAATTTCATCAGAAACAATAAAAAATAAAACTCTTAATAGGTTAAAAAAAATTTGAATACAATATCTTAAAAATAGGAGAGTGGGAAGTTATGGGTTAAAGAGTAAAATTAATATTAAGCCCACTGTCCGCAAAAGCGATCTCGCTACAGCTAATAAACCGACCTTAAGCCAACTGTCTCCAGACTCGGTTAAAATAAATGAATTAATTAGTAATTACGGCTTCGGTCGCTCTGTATATTGGTTTGCTTCATTGATGCTCCCTTTAACAGTGGTTGTTATTCTCCCAAAGCCATCCTTACAAATCGTATTCACAGTAGTCCGCTTCGCACAGTATTTTGATGTAATCTATTCACCCCGTAGTTACTCGATGGAGCCGAGGAACAAATACCGTCACTCGATTTGCCGCCCATCGACGAGAATACGTAAGTATTTGTGTGTTTTATTATTTACACCGACATTAGGTCGATGAAGGAAAAACCTCTGCCAACATTCAATAACTTGTTTCGACGTTTTTATTTTATGTCTTATTAAATGAAACGAGCATTTTTATGTTGTTTTGTTAAAATTTAATTTGAAAAAAATATTAGAAATAAAAATTAATTTTATACTGACAACAGTACAGTCGACAATCTTTAAATGGATATAGATTCGACATTTGACTGGAAGAAACTATATCCTTATCGTGTCGAAGTGTGAAAGGGATGCAGATATCTCCTTTGCCGTTCATGACACCGCGATCGTTTCTCTGTATATCGCTTATATACCTACAAAAAGTGTATCCATTTGAAAATCGGCATGTGTACTCGTATACCACGATCATGAAAATTCTTGTATTCAATTTAAAAACAATATTTTATATGCCTATGAGGTTTTAGACCAATTTAAAAACAAAAGTAGTAATCCATATAATAATCGAGTCAGTTTTATTTTTTTCTTTTTGATTTTAATGTAATTTATTATTATATATCGATATGTGTTCATTGTAACTGAGCAGTTTTGCACACAGCTCAGTGCCGCTTTCACTTACACATATATTATCTATATATACCAGTAATTCTCAAACTTTTTTTTTTGTTGCGACACAATAACGATTTTAAAATTTGGCGGAACATAAAGAAAAAGATAAGTTTAAATTTTTTTAAATATATTATTTAATAATATTAACATTATTATACTATAAATCTAAATATTCGTGGCACAGTGGTTGAGAATTACTGATATGCACGCAGCTTCTCTCTGCTCAGTTAGATTCCTATAAGTTAATGATCAGATTTTTAGTTTTACTAAATCCTGAAGTGGAATACGTGTCATTGCTCGTTCGAAATGTAGGCGTGATTGTACAATTAACCCTCTGCACAGCAATTATAGATACTATGAACTCTTAGTTTTTAGTCTGATTTAAAGGTGGAAAAAAATATTCCAATAAAAAAGATTGATTTTGATTTTCATCTTAGATTTTAATTAGAAAAAAATTAATGATCAATTTTCTCAATTGAGCCCGTCAAGCACACCGCGCCCGATCTATGGAGTTTTTGAGGGACGCCCGATGAAGGGTTAATATTCAGAGTTATTAAAATTAAAAAAAAAAGGAATTTAAAAAAATATTATACTGTATAATTTAAACACAGACTAACGTAATCACATTGTCCTCAGAGTGGTAGTAAGTGATGATGAAGAGGATCTGTCGAGTCTCCATCGCGGCCTCAGGTTCGTGTGTCGGGTCGCGCGAGCCAGTCTCCCATTCCAGGCTTTGTTGCTTCTAATACTGGGAGCTGCGGCGTTGGCGCCTCACGCGCATAACGACTGCAGCCCTACGCTCGGATTTGAACCGGTTCTGCGATATCCGGATGGACCGCCGCCCTTGTAAATTTGCTTTGAATTTTCAATTTAAAAAAGACATAAGCTGTACATTTCTTAAGGCCTATCCTCATTGGTCGATAATTTTAAGTAATTTTATTTTGTCCGTAAATATATTTTTTTATTTTATAAATGTAAAAATATAGCATCATTACATAATGTTTCGACTTCACCTCACAAAAAATTGAAAAAAAAATAAAATAATTTTAATAGTTATGGCTGTTTGTGTTGATCCAGTCAAAAAATGGTTTAAAGTTAATTGTTTATAAAAAAAATCAAGTATCAACTTTGATATATATATAACCCGACCAATTTGTATAGGTCATGAATGTGTAAGAAAAGTTTTAAAAACACCGGATTTTAATTTTTGTTGTGGTAATATTATAAAGAGTATGATTATCCGACTAAAGAGAAATGTTCAGTAGTCTCGTATTTCTGATACAAAAAATGTGTTTTCTTAAATATGTATCGTAATTAAAGGAATGAATGAATAATCGATTTTTGAATCTTTTTAGAAAATAGAATTTTATAAATATTTATTATAGTTTTAATAATAATAATAAAAAAATTTGTTATATAATTTTATTTATTTTATATTATTGTTGTTTTAAATTCTAAAATCGATTAATTATTTGTTTAATATTTCAGTATGTTGTTTTTTTTTATACATATAGTCTCGGTATTGTCGCATTTTTTATTTATATTTCTCTTTGTTTATTTGGATATTTGATGAAGGATGCGTCGATGACTTTTGTTATTTACTTTTAAACTCGAGCGTTATCAGACTGTACTTAAGCTCGTAATCAAATGACAATGACGGTCAGATTTTGGGACTAGAAAAATACCCATTGATTTATATTGTTTTGTAGTGGAATCAAAACAGTACAAGTTTGTTTTGGATATTTTTTCCCATAAAAGCCTAAAATTTAAAGCTTCTCTCCTCGGAGGCTACTAAGCAAAAGTCTCGACGCATGCGCTCACGCAACCGCGCCCCAGTGCGGTCGTGTAGAGCGCTGTATGTTACATTCCATTGGTGCTAAAGTATCTCCTCGCTTCCTCGTCCAAAATTGAATTTATTTTTTGTTATTGTTTCCTTCGCGCTGACAGGCAGCGAGGGGTGGCGGCTGATTAGTCGAACGAAAGTGAAGCGCCACGCTTTTTCCTATTTATTTTGAACTTTGGCGCATGTTCTAGTTCCGAGTTGGCTTTGTGACATGCGAATTTGTTACTTAATTTTGTAATTAGGTTCTCATATACATTGTAATCATTCAATAAAAGCCTAATGCATTGATTTTTGTTATTTATTTTATTCCATATCACCTTATTTACAATTCCTACTACCATTCCAACTTAGTTTAATGCGTTCTGAATTTATATTTAAGCGACAGGACGCAAAGAGCGGCTGTAAATTGCACCTCGTCATCTGGCTCTAGGGTTGTAATGGGTGTCCCACAGGGTCAATCCTTGGTCCTTTCTTGTTTTTGGTTTATATAATTTTCCGATCGAGAACGCAAATGTCTATGATACTGCGATTTTTTTAAATGTGGGTGGAGATTCCACCCTGTATAACCCATATATCTAAAGTTAGATTTGTTAAGTGTTTAGGTAATATGCTTTTCATGGTGACCGTACCCCACATCTGCCTGAATAACTACAAAGAAATTGAAGCTTATGATAAATATGAATAGGATGGCATCGTTTTTCTTCTTCTACGACGTAACGATCTTCTTCTATATCTTGACGCGTGTGACACCTGTCAAGGGATGAAGCGGAACTTGCAATGACTTTTAACACTTATTAGAAACCCATTGATTAGAACCCCAATAGATATGTTTTAAAATTATTTCACAAAACCAAAATAAAATTTATGTAATTTAGAAATTTTAACCCTTCGTCGGGCGCCCCTCAAACACTCCTTAGGCCGAGCGCGTTGTGCTTGAGAAATTATTAATTAATTTTTTTCTAATTAAATTTAATATGAAAATCAAAATCAATCTTTTTTATTGGAATGTTTAGAAAAATAATTATACAAAAGTTATAGAAAAAAAATTCCCCCTTTAAATCAGACTAAAAACTAAAAGACGGAGGGTTAAGGAATTATCAAGTATAGGATAAGTTAGGGGCTCGTAAATGTCAAGGGAGTGGTAGCAAAAAAAAGACTAACTCTGTATTCAGCTCGTCCAAAAATGGCAGCGGTACCGTCAGCATTCATATCGCCATGGAAGACGGCGTTCCTGCTGCTTGATCTTAATAATTGAATTAATACTAGTATTAATATCTGAAATTTGTTTGAAGGCATTACAATCGATGTATGTGCTGACATGACACTTTTAAGGGACAAAACATTATTTTCTTTTTTTAATATCCATTTTGTATCACAAGATATATTGTTTGAAAAATCAAAACTAGACACAAATGAGGTAATGTATTCTGTTAAAAGTGTGTTTCTCGGTGGTACAGGAATCAGAGCCAAAGAGTGTTGAGATGTAAATATTATTTATTGGTTACATTGTGCTATGTTGATTGGAGTGAGCTGACTGAAGTGAACTGACTTGTCACTCGAGGAGCGTGTTTATATATACCTCGAGTGACGTGGTAGAATGTAGTGTCTCAGCATATTCTGTGCGTGTCCAGATACGTGATGTTACATAGTGTCTCAGCATATTCTGTGCGTGGTCCACATACGTGATGTTACATAGCGTTTCAGCACGTTCTGTCCTTCGTCCAGACACGTGCCGTTCTAATATTATTTAAGGGATGCATATTTATTGATATATTCTTCTCTAAAATATATGAAAAACCTAATTTTTTAGTATTCTTCAAGATCTTATTTCATATAATATATAAATACCTTTAAATAAATAAATAAATAAAATAGTTTATTTTGTAAAAAAAAATTTGCTTCATAAAAATAGCAAGGGCCCCTGTCAAGATTCGAAAACCTGTGCTACTGGGTACCCCGGTTACTGAACTAGATGTATAAACTATGAGATAGACAGAAAGAGGATATATAAATAAAACTATAAGAATAAATACACTTATCAAAACATAACTAAAATCTAACACGAATCAAATTTCGCCACAATGTACGAGCCCTAGTAGTTAATATATAAATCAAAAAGAATTTACATATAAATCCTACAAGGGTGAAAGAAGGCTTTGTATAGACACTGGACGTTCTAAAGGCGCGTCTTCTGCGCGTGTTTTTTTCGAAACATTACACAAAAACATTTGTTTTCATACACAAACCGTCTCCTGCGGGAGAATATTTCTGTGTTTTTGTAAAAGTCATCATGAGTTCTGACGATTTTTAGCTATTGTAGATGCAGTTTAGGCAGAAAACATTGATTTCGGATTAGGCCATATTTAAGGCCTCGTAATTTTAAGAAAGTCGTCAAGAAATGAAACAAACCCTTCCCCCTCTACCCGCGCGGGGAATGTTTTCCGTCGGCCACGGAAAACGAAAACATTGTGTATGAATACAAAAATGTGTACGGCCACGCCCCAATGTTTCGATGTTTTTGTGTAATGCTTCAAAAAAACACGCGCAGGAGACGCGGCTTAATACAAAACCATACTCGCCTGTAGAACGAACACGAACGCGTTGAACCACTGCAATGCGCTCGCTGCATTATACAAAGGCACTCGAACCGCCTCCACGCAACCTCTGTTATGCAGTGTTCCAGTTGGCGCTTGATTCTTAGTCTTTTTCTAGAAAATAAAAACAAATTTATCTATAAAATATAATAAGCGAAATCTGCTCAGATATATCGACTTAAAAAAATATCAACTTCCCAGATGATATTAAAACATAAAACAAAGCATTTATACTCTAAATCAGTGTTTCCCAACGTGGGGCCAACGAGTTTGATCCTTTCGCTCCGGGCCATTTAAACGCAATGCTAGATTTTGGTGCCAAATTTAAAAGCAAATTCTTAAGTACTTATTAGGTATAATTTCACTTGACGAGACCAAAATATTAACAGGGTGTTTGGTTACATAAGGGGGGCATAAGAATTTTAAAAAGGCTAAGGAGGAACATGGCTCAGAAAAGGTTGGAAAACACTGCTCTAAATGAAGCTACAAATGACATCTAGCACTGAATATTATTATATCTATTGCTGAAGTGAGTAAGCTATCACAGTTATAAGTATAATTGTATTTTTGACAAGTGCAAGTGTTCCAATTAGAACTTATAAGAAGAAAGATACCATCTTCAAATATACTCACTTGTTGAAAAGGATCATGATAGCATGGTTCTAATACATATGGGGAACAACAGGAGTATGGTGCAGCAGCTGGTAACACCTTCCCATCTGTGCCCACGGTGCTAATTAGAATGTTCAAATACATTAGAGTTTTTACCTCACTGCATATTTAAAACCACCGTAACCAAGCAGCAATGGACGTAAGTTAGCTATCGATTATAATAACCATTGAAACTGGTCATAATTAATTTAAAATACTTTATCCCATTAGTATATATTGCGTATCCTATTAACACATTAAAGGCGGGAGTCGTAGTACTACGATATATTGTATCTCGACTGTTAATTCTTTCTTAATATTTCTTGTAATTTTAAAACTTTAAATAAATTTTTCAAGTCTAAATTTTTTTATGATTACACAAAATATCGCCCGCTCTAGGAGCGGTCGCCGCGTTACCTAGCATACTTTCGTCAAGATACCCAGCTTTTAATGTGTTAACATGGTGAGACCTACAAAATCGCAATTTTACAACAAAGCGATTTAAAGTTGTCATTGTGTTTAGTTTGTTTGTATAATTCTTCGTTGTTGTATTGTATTGAGTATCTCAGAAACCATTTACATGAGACGAAGAATTATATTTTGAAGTAAACAACAAAAAAATGAAAATTTCCAAAATATTCCGATCATGTTAATATAACCTGGAAATTTATACTAATATTATGTATAAAGAGGAAAGATTTGAATTTTTGTATGTTCGTAACGAATTGGCTCAAAAACTACTGGACCGATTTCAAAAATTCTTTCATCTTTTGAATGCTTATTTATTACATTATCACTGATCAATATAGGCTATATAAATTACAGGAAAAAAATAAAGATCCTTACTAAAACTCCAATAATGTAACCCGAGGTTGCCAAAAATTTTTTTTATTAATAGCCCAGCATATGACCACACTCCGCCTGATGTTAAGCTAGAGTGCATGAGCATGGACAACTGTTACCACAGACAGGTGTCCGCACGCAACAGTCGACCCCACTATGCCGGCTTGAGGAGACGAATGTGCTCTGTCCCAATTTACAGGGCACACTCCTCTTGTTATCCCGGCTACTTCCAAGCTGATCCCATAAAATCGCTTTTTCTAAAATTCTAAATGTTTAAAAAATAATATGTAATATAATAGCAAAGCACTAACTCTAGCACCCTCTGAGAATTTTCATTCAAATAGTCCATTGTAATCCATGGTATTTCATGCCAGTCCGTCGGCCCTTCTATGCCGCAACATTGTAACTGTACCTGGGTCATAAATAAAAAATACCACTAGTTATATACCGCATTATTTTCCAATACCGCGTGCTACGGGATTACGGGTGCGTTATTTGCGGGATTGGAAAGAAGCATGCAGACGACCTCTCGCGTCGTAATTAACGTCATAAAAACTTCTGTTGACATTCAGTTTTTTTTTATTTAGTATGTATTATATTTTGTAGTTCATAGATTTTGGGTTTGGAAGCCCTAGTGCGAAGTGGAAAGACGCTCAGACGCAAAGGCATATTCCACACTCTCTGCCTACCTTAAAGAGGATGACCGTGAATTTCTAAAGGCGCGTCTCCTGCGCGTGTTTTTTCGAAACATTACACAAAAACATCGAAACAAAAACATTTGTTTTCATACACAAACCGTCTCCTGCGGGAGAATATTTCTGTGTTTTTGTTTTAAAAGTCATCATGAGTTCTGACGATTTTTAGCTATTGTAGATGCAGTTTAGGCAGAAAACATCGATTTCGGATTAGGCCATATTTAAGGCCTCGTAATTTTAAGAAAGTCGTCAAGAAATGAAACAAACCCTTCCCCCTCTACCCGCGCGGGAAATGTTTTCCGTCGGCCACGGAAAACGAAAACATTGTGTATGAATACAAAAATGTGTACGGCCACGCCCCAATGTTTCGATGTTTTTGTGTAATGTTTCGAAAAAACACGTGCAGGAGACGCGGCTTAACAGTTACATACCTGCATCGTATCAATAATTCTCTTCCAAGACAGCTCGCTTAAGTATTGCGATATGCCTATTTTTAATGATTTTACAAATTGTTCTATTAATTCCTGCAAATTATAATATTTTGTTTTTTGTTTAACAAACACGATAAAATAAAACAATAATGACATTTGTTTTATTTTTTAATTATTAAGATAAAAAAAACTATAGTAAGGTCGTTTACGTTTTAAAAGCGTTCATATTTAAATTGTATCTACAATTAACTACATAGTTTAAAAAAAAAACATTCTGTTCAATGTGTGTAGTTCATTTTGATCTATATTTGTATTTATTTATAACTCCCGCTATTTCTCTTCTGCATTGCTCCACATCTAAAAGTTGGTTGCCTGGAAGAGATCGCTTCTTAGCGATAAGGCCGCTATCTCCTTACTCGCTTACTCTTATCTTTTCTTTCTTTATTATTAAGAAATAAATAAATAAATAAATCAATTCGAATATCATTATAGTATTTCTCTTTCACGGATAGATGGAGCCACTGTTGTTTAAGAATGTCAAGAGGTTAAAAATAACGAAAATAAACGAATTCAAAACAAGCATCCTTATGTTTAACTTCCGATACCAAAATACACTAATTATAGGTAATTTTATATTTTCATTAAGTTACATATTCAAATTGGTTTCTTTTTTTTCAACAACGTTTTTATACTAGGAATAAGCGATATTAATGAGTGTTGAAATAGTAACACAATTATTTTTGTCTGTGGTATGTAAGAGACGTCTATGGTATAGACTATAGAGTGAAAAGGTTGCTGGTTATAAGAAGAGTCGACATGTGCTATGTATCACGATATATTTGTGAAATTAAAGTATATATAAAGAAGATTTTTGATTCATTGATAACCTTGTCCAACAGGGAAATATCGATATTGATATCAGTGACTCAGTATCGATATTTCGATTTTATCGACTACAAAATATCGATATTTTTATTAGCGCTTTTAAAGCATGCTAGTGTTACGCTAGCAAATTATAATCAACAGTAAGCCTTTTTCAAGTTTTTCTATGTTAAAGTAGAGATGCAACATATCTCATAAATAGATTGATATTCAATATATATTACATTGATATATTTTATACTAATTATATTGTAAATGTGCCGCTTTATCTTTATGCAGTGACCCACCTTGACAGTGGCATTGCAGGCCATGCACATGAGCAGGCCGTTGCATGCGACCAGGGTGCCCACGAGCTGCCAGACGCTGCAGAGGGCATCAGTCCGGCTCCAATAGCTGCGTTGGTTCAGCCACGTGACCAGACGTAAGCCACTCGTGTAATGCAACTTCATGCAATACGCTTGCATGACAACCAGTAGGTATAAAAATATCACTGTCATCTGGAATTAGACGGTTTATTAACCTTTAACCATGGACGCGTGGTCTAACATATTTTATCTTTTACTAGCTTTTAGCTATCAGAGATCATTTCAATAGAAATAAATCAATATAATTCCAAACAGCTGAAACTATAGTCAGTTGGAAAAGTAACGTATATATATATATTTTTTTAAATAAAAAGTATCCTATGTTAGTTCTAGTACCTCCAAAAATATGTGTACAAAGTTTAATGATGATCGGTTAAGTAGTTGTTGCGTGAAAACGTAACAAACAAACTCACAATCATATTTATAATATTAAAATTAATTAATAAAGTAGGGATAAGTTTTTTTAGTACAAACGACAATCTTCAAATGGACACAGATTGGACTTTGGATTGGAAAAAACAATCATTAGAAAGGGATAACTATATTCTTATCGTGTTGAAGTTGAGGCATGTGTGAAAGGGATGCAGATATATCCTTTGCCGTTCACGACACCGCGATAGTTTCTCTTTCTATCGCTTATATACCTACAAAAACTGTATCCATTTGAAAAGAGCCGTGTATACAATACTAGCGGCTCGACCTGGCTTCGCACGGGTAGACATTTATTTTTTAAACATTTAGAATCTTAAAAAAAGCGAACAAAGACATTTTATGGCAAGTTTAGCCAGGCTTGGGTTACATTATTGTACTTTTAGTAAAGATTCCTATTTTTGTTCCTGTAATATATATAGCCTATATTGATCAGTGATAATGTAGCATTCAAATTGGGAAATAATCTTTGAAATCGGTCCAGTAGTCTTTGAGCCAATTCGTTACAAACATACAAATTTTTCCTCTTCATTATATTAGTATAGATATTGATAATGTTAGTATTAGGTGTCGGGTACATTTTTGTTTAAAAATTTAATGTATTTTTTTAATAAATGAATGTCTGTAATCTTTGTCGCCGTATACGATCAATATATTACTAAAAATATTCTAATAATTTACCTTATGGACTCCTTTCAACAACAATAACACATGCATCGTCGAGTTATGGCAATATAAAATAATAGAAATGGACAATATCAATTGGCAAATTAACATCGTTCTAATTAATAAAGATAATCGTGTCCTACCATTCTTGCTTATTTCAAATACACCGAAAGACATCGAAATTTATAACTTAACATTGTACTTAGTTTTTAATGTATTTTTTCATGAATTAACTGAAGAAAAAACGACATATCTTCTTTGTCAATTTTACTTTAAACAATTTTTTTTATATAGTAGTTGCTATTACTTTTTGTGTGAAGTCAAAGGGAATGCTATCTATACAGCTTAGTCGTGAATTTCCTAAATTATTTATTTCAGTAAAGCCTAAAATTCTTTATTAAACCTTCCAAGAATTCACGTTGTAAGGGCTTTTTACATTCAACATTCTTAACTTTATAATCGATGCTATAGTTTCTTTTAGTGAAGCTACTCTATCCCTAAATATTATTATATGACCTAAAAAATAGGACAAATACTTAACATACAAATTTCTATAATGTAAGTATAAATTATCACTACAAACATATGAGTTAGAATATAAGACCAAAATTATATTCGAATTGTAATAAAATAATCCTATTTATTAATTCTAATTATTTAGAACATATATTAGCATTTTAAAAATCTATTATTTAATAAAAAATTGATAGCCCTGCCTACCCCAACATTAAAATAGGGGAGATATTGATAAAACGATGCATAACAACGTAGATTTCGTATAATCAATCACCAGTTACAAGTGTGACTTTCAAACAAATAAAAAAAGACTTGATAATTGTCAACAGAGTCAAGTAGTTTCATAATAAATTTGTATTGTTGAATGTGCTATACAAGTGTATAAAAATGGAGAAAAGAGCTAAGGTAGCTTGGAGTGATGACCTGAGCTACGATTCGGAGGAAGAACGCGGTGAGTGAAAGTTCTAGAAGTAGAAGTCCAGATTTATTAAGCTATTATTTCGGTTCATGAGGTTTTACGTGTGAATTAAAATTTTATAATCTCTTATTGGGCTATTGCCCGAATACTCGACATTGGCAGAATTGTTTTAATAGATATCTGAGGCCATTAATAAAAGAAGAGGAAGATTATTTAGGTCTAAATCAAAACTACTATTGCCAATGTCAAGTATTCGAGCAAGAACCCAAGAAGAAATTATAAAATTTTAATTCATGTCAAAATAAACTGCCAATATGATTATATATTTTTTCAATATACGTATATTACAGAAAAAGAACGACTCGCTCAATTAGAGCGCGAACTAGCGGAATGTCCAGTCAAACCAACATATACTGACGAAGAATTGGAAAGTCTGATCACCTTCATAATGAAAATGACAACTCTGTACGACCTCAGAGAGGAAGACTGGACAGAAGACGCGCGGGCCGGCATAGAGGATTGGCTAATGGAACCGAAAGCGCCGATTCTAACAATATACTTCAGGGGAGAAAAACTCAGAGCCTGTTCAGACATACCCATAGTTCCTGTCTTTGACTTGACTTATTTTCTCAGAACTCCTGACCACATATTTACTGTCGAAGGCTTCCACGAGGAGGTGGTCTTTGGCACGTTTTCAGAGTCTGTCGAGTCTAACATGATCGATATGCTGGAAGTGGTGTATGCGCCCTACTTCTTTGCTATTAAAACTTGGCCTGATAGTAAGTTATTGTGAATTACTCTGTAATCTGCTTCCTCAAAGCATGCAGGTGTCTGACATCTGCAAGTAGATCGCTGCAGTAGACTGCAATAATAACAATCATTAGTGTGCTTACAGTATAAATTATATGATATTACTAGAACTACCAACTGGTTAATATGATCGGTTTCAAAAATTCTTCATTATTTTTTGTAATGAAATGAAAATCGTTTATTAGCATAGGCACTAAAGGCGTGCACTTGATCAACGTCAGATTCTACGATGGCTTTGGAAAGGCTATGAAAGAAGACCACAAGAATCTCGATGAATCTCCTTGCTCATTATTTTTTGTGTAACGATTCTATTTATTACAATTCTACAATACATTTATTTAATTATATTTAATACTTTGCAAGCACAAGTCATCTGGTCATTTTGACCCGTTGGTAGTTCTATTGTTAAAATTGACATGATAACATGAAGCATAAATTCAGTGAGTAGAGTTCAAATCTCGAAATATCAGCTGAACGAAACAAAATAGACCAATCTCACGTTTAAAATATTGTTGTCGTGATTTTCAACCAATGATAATAATCCATTGCAACTGTCTGCTGTCACCTAGCTGTCATTACGTTTTGTTGCAAGCATTTATAAGAATTCGTTTCAATCGTTACTTATTGGTACACCGAGGCGAATCGGATCGCAGGGCGAATCGGATCAAAATAAGAAATCAGTTGATATTTGAATATTGCATTGACACGAAACGCATACAACTGGACCCTTACGTCCCCCCTCTCGTCCCGTAACTCCTGACATAGACAGTATTTAGTTCACGCTTGCACATCGGTGTTAACATTGCTCGCCAGCGAGTCGGTAATTTGTATGTATGGCAATTTTGGCGCTCATCTAATTTAGGTACTTACGAATTCTTGGTGTCCTAGTAAGGATTTGTGGTAAAACTTCGAATTGAATGGCGTATGTTGTTTGGCAAGGGGTCTATTTTAGAAAATCTATTCATTTTTAAACATAATCTTAGAAGTTAATTTTTAAAATATTTATTTTAAAAGTCTTCAATATGGGGCTATTCGGATCATGTTATAAGGGGCGAATGGGATCACTGTTTTAAAGTAACATATTATATGTTTGGGGTCAACGATTCTTATTTCTTTAACTGTAGATGGTTCGCACGTACAAAAGAAATACCAATTCGGGAAAATGGTGTCAAGAAAAAATTTTAGAGGCTGCAAATAAAGATTTACGAATTGCCGTACACAACATTACAAAGAAAAAATTCTTCCCTCACCTTATAAGACGCTAATCACGTCTAAAAAAATTCGTAAAACTTAAAAACCGGTCTTCCATTTAACCTCACCTCAAAATAAGATTAATCTACTCTAAACAGAAGCAAAGGGTGAAGCTACAGAACGTAAAAGAAAAACTGACGGCAAAGAAAATATCAAGAAGAATAAAGGAACGCCCGGGATAAAAACGAAGAGCTCATCTGCAAAACAGAGAGAATGGCACTGCATTTACTGTTCAGAAATATTCATACATCCTCCAACAGATGATTGGATCCAGTGTCATGCATGTGAAGAATGGTGCCATGAAAAATGTGCAGATATGGGAAGGAAAAAAGGACCCTATATATGTGATTTATGTGCCAATAATTAAAGTGGATCTCAATATTCATTACTTAAAATTTGTTAATGATTCTAAAGTTTATATACTGAGAAACTTTAAATTTAGTAAGATGTTATGTTCGATCCGATTCGCCCCGGAAATTGGGGCGAATCGGATATTTTTATGTTTTCAGTTTTTTGTTACTAGATATGAGAATTTATGTGCGATGTAAGTTTCATAATCTTTATAGCATAGCTGGATAATTAATTACTACTATGACATCAATAAAAAGTAATTATATTACATTTTAGTATGATTTTCTCATCTTCAAAGAAAAAGTGATCCGATTAAAATGTCATAAGGAGGTTCTATGAATTATTAAAAGAGCCTTTCTTTGATAAGGTTGTCTAACTTAAAATGTATATGCCATATGAATTATAATTTGTTCTATTAAAGTTATGTAACATTTTATGTTATTCAAGTATTAATTGTATACAATAGGTAGCTTCATTTATTAGAGGTCTCAAGTTTATTTACCAATCGGTATATATTATAATCAATTAATTTCATTTACAGGTCCGCGATCGTGATACGCTGACTTCTTTGGCAGCTAGATTCGATACTACACCATCCGAGCTCACCAAGTTGAACAGGCTCGCCACTCAATTCATATTCCCCGGACAAACACTCCTCGTGCCCGATAAGAAAAAAGGTTAATTTGTTTACACTGATTTGCAAAAAAATTGGACCCTCTACTTAATTCGCTGCTTGTGTTGAAATGCGAATATGTACGAAAATGCACGATTTTTTTTATAATTTTCATAGTTTTGTCTTTATTCCACCAAAATCTACATACAGTTGTGGATATAGCTTGTTTTTTTTGCACGTCAGTATAATAATAAACTTTTATTAGCCGAAATTTAGATGCAAATTAAAACAATAGGTCGGCGATTATTTTATAAAATCTATAAGGAGGTAGAAGTAGCGCGGAAGAGTAGTCTTGTTATTGCGTGCTTGCTTACAGAGGTTTGAGGGCATATTGTCGGACCCAAAATAATCATAAACATTTATTTGGATGTTTATCTGTGTCAATAAAATGTAGAAGCAGATTGTATTTCACATTAAAGTGTCCATTTTACGATTACTCGTTATTAACTTGTCTTGTTCGTGTGTTAAAATACACGGAATATTGGTTTGATACAATTTAATTCATTGTTTATGTTTAACAGTTAAAGAAAAAAATGAAAAAGGTTTTGAATACAAATATGAAACTTAGCTTTACATACTTATTAATCTTTTTTAAACGATGCCATAAAGATAAGTAGTTGCAACAAATGAGTGTCAAATACGGTCTGATATGACAGATTTATTTTATGTATAGTGAAAATATTGAAAGCGCTATAAAAGTAATACAAGTTGGAGATTATATTGAAATAAAATATGATTTAAAAGTGCTACTTCTTTTTGTATTCGTTTCGCCATGCCGGCACAGAGGAGGTGACTACTGTCATTATCCATTCCTATTATTTGTATATGTCATGTATCGTATTCTAGCTTGACATCTGCGTCTTTATCTATTTTTTTTGTCATATTATTAAGGTTCAGCCAGTCAGCTAATTTGATTATTGCATTATTAATTTGTTTTTCGTGTTAGCAAAAATGGCGAACAAAAATATAATATAACAATAAATTATTATAATTTTACGACTGCACGTCAATATTGATAATAAAGTACAGCAATTGTTACTTCAAAGATAGAAGTAAATTTTTAGAATCCTTCATAAGCGTGCATATAGTAGTGACAAGGGTATATCACATTAGAACCACATCTTTCGAAATCTGTAGGTATAGTATACTACGTGTATATAAATTATGTCACTCGGCCATTCGGTGTGGCCTTCACCCCCTCCATGCATACGTGTTACTCGCTAGTTGATTAGTTCAATTAGCGATAGAAATGGATTTTTTTATTATCGTTTTGTTACAATAGAAATTACTTTCGTCTTTAACGAGAATGGAGTGGTTTTAGTGTTGTCACGATTTTGGTCCCAAGTGTTTCTAGTTAGCGATTGTATTTGTGATAGAAATTCGTAATATCGTAATGTTATATAAAGTTAAAATAGTTATTTTTTCTAGATTTAAAAAAAAAGTTTAATAATTGAAATACGTGATTTAGAGCATCTTAACGAATAATATAAAGCGTGAATTAACGTGAATTATTCGGCAATTGGTATACATACGGAAATGTGTAATTAATCAGATGTTATAAATTTTTTACAAGGCTATAGAAAACGACGGTGTCGTCATGTTTTTTTTCTCATGCTCACCGCGTATTTTGTTATCACGTTATCTTGACTTTTTGTATCGGTTTTTGAACCTATACTGTTCTATCCCGATTGTTGTATCGGTATAAAATTGTTTTTAAGTACCTTCTTTTTGCATTTTTATTATTAGAACAGTGTTATACGTTAATCATCTAATCGTTCAGGTTCAGGTGGAAATGGCAGAATAAACTAGACAATTGTAGTAGTGGATAGAGCTCCGAGAGTTGAGATTCATAAAAAAAGGGGAAAGAGATCTTTGCCCAACATAATTATTAATTAGTTTTCATAATAATAACAATATCTTTTTTTTGCTAATTTTTACATTAAAAGTAAAAGTGTAATAATGAATGAATTACCGGATATCGATATCACAGAGTAACAATTTCCATTCGAAATGGTAAGTTGACAAATGACACGACCTTGTCGCTCGTTCGACTGTGACGCTCGCATAAAGAATATTTTTCTACTGTTTACACTGTAAATACGGCTTACATAAACTCGGCTGACGGTGCTCTAGAGACCGCGGCCTATATAGCTAGCGTGCAGTATAATCTGCGCCTGCGCACCATTCCGACGTACGCTTATAAATAAAGCTGATATACAAGTAGATTTTTTACGTTCCAAGTGTTTTTAAAGTGAAATGCCTGTAGATATCGCATTGTAGATATACGTAGATAACAGAATAGACGATCGGTAGAATGAAATTGGTGTTGCTGGTCAGAAATGTTTAGCTTTGATTTCATTAAACGCTGGTATAATGGTGTGTGATTATTGCAAAATACATATTGTTTTTGTTGACATGCAAGTGATAAACATATGTACTTACAGATGGCGACAAAGAATCGGATGGTCCCTCCGAGAGTGGTGACAATACATCTGAGTCAACACAAGGAGCTACCAGTGAGGCGGCTCATGAAAAAGGTAACAATAATATTGTTATTTTTTTCAGAATATTATAATGGGTATCGTAATTTTCCGCTAAAAACAGATTTTTATGGGCACCTGTGTGTGTACAGTATGTCAGTGTTATAGTTTATTGTATGATTAATTGAAATTTTGGTTAATTTTTATCATCATTATAAGTAAATATAATTTCGTAATATAGTTCTTTTTGGAGCTGCAATACTTTTCAAATATATTTCTTTTGTTTGTTTATCCATGGTTCTTTTCACGCTGGAGTGTTAATACGACATCCAATTTGTATGTTGCAACATTATTTCTTTATAAGTCTAGTTTTTTAGTCATATCAAACTTAGTCATAAAGCTAAAAATATTTTTGCGATGTAGTAGCAATTTGGTAAGTATTTTAGACAACATGACATTCAATTTTGTTTTTCTTTAATGTATAACAGTTCCTCATTGAAATTTCCAACATTTTGTTACATATTTAAATAATTTACATTTAAACAAAACATAAAATTAGTATATTTTTTTGTTATAATATATACTTAGTACCTACTAACATTTTAAACTGCTAGAATAATGGTAAATGCTACATGAAGCATAATATTGACTTGTTTTTTTTTGTTATTTCCTGGACAGCCTCAGGCCTGTGTCTCCTGAAGCACCGGTCTGAAAATAGTATTATATTATATCGTTATCGCTGCTAAGTC
>JAPWLS010000766.1:0-24584 GCA_028551675.1 Tineola bisselliella
ATGTTAAAATTTCGCAAATATCCAATTGATATTACGCTCGATTGAACTTTGTAATTAAAATTCGTATGTATATGCTAAAATCGCTTCAGTAATCAGACGTATTTTCAGAATAATTATATTTATATATATATTTGGAAATAAATTCAACGTGTAATGATTTTACGATAACATAAATAAGCATACATTTGGATCGTTTAATCGAGCCAATGAACTAAGCCGGCATAGTGGAGGCGACTATCTAAAAACAAGTCTGTCTGCAATCTATACTAATATTATAAAGAGGAAACATTAGCATTTTTGTATGTGTGTAACGAATTAACTCAAAAACTATTGGGCCAATTTAAAAAATTTTTTCACCATTTGAATGCTTGCTACATTATCACTGATCAATATAGGCTATATAAATTTCAGGAAAAAATAAGAGTCCTTACTAAAACTACAATAATGTAACCCAAGATTGTCGAAAATTCCCATAAAAAGTTTTTTATCGCATGCGCTGATAAAACTATTGATGATAGAACAAAATAATGTTCTACAATATTAAAGAACATATCAATATCTACAAAAAATGTCGCGATAGCATATGTCTAACTATTGTATTATGTCATAATAACTACTTTTTAATCATTAAACCAGACCAAGTTATCTAAACCTTTGCATTGATACTTATCCAAAAAAAATCAATTTCCTAAGAAACATTGTTTCAATACCTGTAAATTATTGTTTAGTTTATTCGAATCGGGCATTCCATTCAAAAGATATTACGAACTTAAAATGTCAATCGAAAAATCCGCCGGTATATCATCCCGGGGAGGCGGCACCAAAGTGCGAGGAGAAGGGCGTACATATCTATGAAATAGGTTCTAAAATAAATGTCCACACGTGCGAAGCCGGGATAGGCCGCTAGTAGTTTATATAAAAAGCAAATATTTCTGATTTACAGGAACTTAAACTAACATGTAATTGATTATCGTTTCAACTACAAGACACAGTTAATAATGGAAATATATTCAAGTGTTTGGATTGCACAATCATTAATTGCCTGAGTTTTCGGTATCAATTAGTAATTCTAGAATGCAATTAGTCGAAGCGTCGATTGGCATGATCTAGTATACTTGATTAGTGATGTGCAGTTAATTGGTTATCGATGAATTGGTTTATTATTTTGTTTTAAATTTAATCACAAAAATTAATAAAAGTCTAAAGTTCAATAATATCTCAAATATATTTTTATTCTCATCTTTATTACGATACTAGCTTTTACCCGCTGCTTCGCTCGCATTTAAGTCATTAAATAAGTATCAGATAGCACTTCAATAGAACTATACTAAATATTTTACTATAGTCAATTGGAAAAAAAGTATCCTATGTTACTTTTAGTATCTCCAAAAATATGTGTACAAAGTTTCATGATGATCGGTTAAGTAGTTGTTGCGTGAAAACGTAACAAACAAACTCGCATTCACATTTATAATATTAAGTAGGTATTAACTAAAGTTGTATTATGAACAATATTTAAAATTAAACATCAAGTTCATAATATATTATATTTAAGGGTTGATACCACTTGGAAGCTCGTTTAGGACCCCCATACTAGGGATACACTTTTTCGTAGAGCTGGAATTTTGTAAGCAACTAGCATCCGTATTACAGTTACTTAATAGCAGCGGTTCTCAAACTTTTTTGGCGAAGGAAAAAGCCTTTATATAATTATAAAAAACTGATTTATATGCATTTATGAGTAATCATATTGCAATGTAATATTTAGATGTAACCTTACAATCTCCCTTAGGTAGGTATTTTAGCCCTAGGATTCCGCGGAACACACTTTAACCCTTAATAACCTAGAGTATCAATTTTGATACCAAACTTTTAAACCGAATGTTCACATTACTATTAGTTTTTTTTATAGGTTGGCTGTTCGTATTTTACTGTTGTATAATATTCTTTCCAACGAAATTTAAAAAAAAAACAAATGTCATTATTGTTTTATTTTATCTATGACATATTACTTGCGCGGCAAAGTGAAGAAGTAAACACATTTTACTAAAAGTTTTGTTGAATACAAATTTGATATATTTTCTGTTCTGTAAAAAGTGTAAAGTGTCGTTATGCGATAATAAAAACAATCGAATGTTTCGCATTATTTCATGCATAAGTATATCTGATTTCTTTATGGCCTTCATGCCTGAAGTATCAAAATTGATACCTGTTTTTTTTTTCTAAATAAATATGTAAAATAAACATTGTGATTTTTTTGGCTATTTTTCCCTTCATCTAGACCCTCAAGCAAACACAATAATGTTAAAAAAAAATCACTTTCGTAAATCAGGCTACTAAGGGTTAAGAATGGCTGGACTACTCTATGTCCTTTTTTTTTTTACTTGTTTTTCGTCCCCCTTTAAGTCCAAATGACTATAGAGTTATTAATAAATTTTTCCATTGTAAAACCACCAATTAATAAAATAATAGAAGCGTAAAGTAATTAAATACATTTCAGGAATTAATTTTGAAAGATCAAAGAAAACAAAAAAAATAATATTGGACCTCCCAAAGGGTCAAAGTGGAGTGAGGGTAGTGGAACAGCGTTTAGCGTTTAATATTTGCATGCGGAGCTTTTTAATCGAATTAGTTTTGGTCTGTTGCTTTCAATAGTATTTGCGGGGAATTAGTTTGTAGAACGCTAAAAGGGGTATCTATTTATAATACTACTAGCTGTTGCCCGCGACTACGTCTGCGTAATTATGAAGATATAAAGTATTATGAAGTTTAAAGATGTTTCATATTTCAGTCAACAGACAATGCCTATCACACTTCTGCAATAAAGTGGCATCTAACCACAAAAATTCAAATAGTTTTATACTGCATATATAAAAATGACAGACGGAAATAAAAATAAATATAGAAAAATTCCAAACAGCTGAAACTATAGTCAATTGGAAACTATAGTAAAAAATATATATTTTTTTAAATAAAAAGTATCCTATATTACTTCTAGTACCTCCAAAAATATGTGTACAAAGTTTCATGATGATTGGTTAAGTGGTTGTTGCGTGAAAACGTAACAAACAAACTCACATTCACATTTATAATATTTGTATATATAAGACATTATTTAGCGTTAGAGAAATCATTTATATGGTTCTGGTGTGATCACGTGATGGTTCGAATTAAGACCTTTGAAGCTTCGAATAAAGCATAAAAACAAATCGAATATCAACCAACGTAACAATGACAACACTAGTGCCTAGTGATGCGCAAAACACATATCGACATTTGCATATTTTTATTTTCGTTTGCTTGAAAACAATATGACAGTTCCGTTATCATATTTTGTGTTACAGAATAATTTACGTACGTCTAGAATTCTATAAAATTGTCTATGAATTTTGTTTAACTACAAACGGTTTATATATATTTCTTATATGTATATGATTGACTAGCTGTTGCCCGCAACTACGTCTGCGTAATAATCTAATAAGATTTATACAAACTTTCATCCCCTATTTTATCCCCTTGGGGGTAGAATTGATCAAAATCCTTTCTTAGCGGATGCCTACGTCATAACATCTACCTGTATGCCAAATTTCAGCCCGATCCGTCCAGTGGTTTGGGCTGTGCGTTGATAGATCACTAAGTCAGTCAGTCAGTCAGTCACCTTTGAGTTTTATATATATATAGATTAGATTGTTATTAAGTTCTATTACCTAGTTAGATGGCGCGAGTGTGCTCCAATATAAATATAATAATAAAAATATATGTTGTTTAGAATATATATTATATCTTCTCTTCTATATACTCGTATATAAAAATCAATGGCACTTTTTGTTGTAATTTTATAACACAAGAACGGGCTCACCTATCCAAACCAAATGTTTAGGCTTTGTTCGGACTATTTAGTAGATGGTTTATGTGAAGTTTGCACAAAATCGGTAGAGCGATTCTTCATTTATCACATTTTTTGTAACAAATTAATTCAATAAATGGCGGATTGTGCTGTCAAATTGAAACTATTTTCAGTGTTGACAGTAATTGAAACTTTTTATGTCATTCATACTGTTTGATGCATGAATTTGATGTTCCAATTAATTTTTTTTTAATATTTCACTTTATACGTAGCGAAGCACGTACCGGACCGCTAGTCTATCTATATATATAAAACTCAAAGGTGACTGACTGACTGACTGACATAGTGATCTATCAACGCACAGCCCAAACTACTGGACGGATCGGGCTGAAATTTGGCATGCAGGTAGATGTTATGACGTAGGCATCCGCTAAGAAAGGATTTTGATCAATTCTACCCCTAAGGGGATAAAATAGGGGATGAAAGTTTGTATAAATCTTATTAGATTTTCGACTGATTGAACTGAAATTAAAAATTGACAGATATGTGGTTAATAACTGGAGTAAAGCCACACAAACTAAACCTAATTAATAATAATACTTCTTAACGCGAGCGAAGCCGCTGGCAAAAGCTAGTGTTTCTTTTTGGTGAACAAACGCAACACTCTATCATTAGTGTTGAGATAAGAATGAAGTTAAATCATTTGTGAGAAATCCCAAGTCGTCACATTTATCCCGAACAAAATATTTTCTTTATGTGCCTCCATTGCTGTTTGTCATATCTCTTTTTAAAAAAATACCGAATTCATCTGAGACTAGGACTTAACTTAATTAAGCCATTACTTCCCAAGCGTCGAAAACATTGGATTTTTTTGGTGAAATCTTTAAATTAAGTTCCATAATACGTTAAGAAAAAATAATAAGACAAAAAAAAATCTTTAACGCTGAGTCAGCCTGTCCTATAAAATATGAGAATGGGGATAAAAATTATATTTTGTTTTTATTTTTATATTATTTATATTTGGTAGAAGTCTAAGAATCAGTTTTATGTACTTTGAAGTTGGTTACTGTTTTCTTTTTACGGTATATAAAATAGGAAAATAATGCTTTTTTTGAGGCAACAAAAATGATCAATTTGAAAAAATTACATTAAAATTACGTAAATATTTTTCTCAGTGGAAAATAATTATTTCATCAGAAACAATAAAAAATAAAACTCTTAATAGGTTAAAAAAAAATTGAATATAGTGTCTTAAAAATAGGACAGTGAGAAGTAATGGGTTAAAGTTGATTGCCTGGAAGAGATCGATGATTAGTTTACCATAATATAAAAAGTCACTCATATAAACTAGAGATGTTCCGACTAGTCGGCCACTAGTCTAGTCGGCCACTAGTCGGTAAAGCCGACTATCCGGCTTCTTACTATTCTATATCTATTTCTTAATAAAATGTATATCTTACTTCCTTGTAAAGAAAATATATTGATGACATTTATCAAACAAAATTAGTATCTTAATTAAAAAACATAATATTTAATGACATATATTGCAATACTGCGTGATGATATTTGAAACTATCGTCAAACTAGTAAGCTGTAAAACTCAAAAACTTTTTTTGTTATTTATAATTGTCCACATGTCAGTAGTGAATTGCAGCGAATCAGCTGTAAACGAAGCGTCACGGGAATCCCCTAAACCATAGTCGGCTTATTTACAACCGACTAATCGGCTAGTCGGCTAGTCGGCCAAAGCCATAATCGGCACATCTCTAATATAAACCCATTAGCTATATTTTTTTCAATTTAAAATAATTTACTTTAGTAATTGGGCTCCAATAGAGCACTTTTACTCGTCAATACAAATATAAATTTAATAATTATCAATTTGATTTAGCTGCTGTATACTGGCATTGTCCACTTACATACTAATGTCACAATAATATATAATAAATCTATTATACTATTGAAAATAACAATTGAATTTATTTAAATTAATCAAAATAAATATAAATATTCATAAAGGTAATTAACACTAGATTTACCAGAGCAGTCAAAATGACTGGTCTTGCAAGATCAAATTAAAATTCCTACTGCATCTAACATTTTCTTTAATTCTTCTAATCTTCTTTAATTTATAACAGAAGAATTAGTTTTATGAATTTTATATTATTTTATATATATTTGTAACAAATATATACTTTTTTGGTTTTGGTAGAAATAGGTATATTAAAGCTGGTAAATCTAGTGTTAAAAAAATGAGCCGTCGCGGGACGCCTGGCAGATGTGAAACATCGAGTTTATTCAAGTCATATGCGTAAAAGACAAGATTACAACAGGAACTAATTATTGCTTAATGAAAAAATTAAATACTATGATTTTTTTTACAGAAAATGATGACTATTTATTTAAGAAACATTTATTTATATTAAATACAAAAATTAAATATCCGAAAATTTCTTAAATGATATATATTTCAGAAATAACTCTAAAATAAACTCGTCGCCACGGCAACGCCAACGATCCGGTTTATACCCGCGCCAATAGATGTTTCACATCTGAAGCATGTTTAGAATAATCAAATCTTACGCATAAAAACAATTCAAATACCTACTTAAAAACACATTTGTTACCTGGAAGAAGTGTACCATGAAGAAAACGTTCAAAAACTAATAAAACACACGCCGTCTAAACTTCCTGTGACAGTAGTCGGTTTATAAAAGTTACGCAAGTAAAACTTGGGATGTATGTATGTACAAGATGGAGATATGTGGACTGAATATCGATAATGCTCGCCCGGTTTCAACTTACACTTCTGTTTTCAGTTGAGTTTTACAGAAGCAAAGAGACTTTGTGTTGTTAGTTTCAGTATATCTCATAGACCACACTAGAACTACTAATCGGTCAATATGACCGGTTTCAAAAATTCTTCACAAGATTTTTATATACAACCCTACTCGTTATTTTTTGTAAACGATTCTATTGTTTACAATTCTATTTACAATAAATTAATTGAATTATATTTAATACTTTGCACGCACAAGTCATCCGGTCATTTTGACCGGATGGTAAAAATAAGCCATATTGACTGACTGGTAGTTCTAGTGTTAACACTAGATTTACCACGTATTTAAATATGCCTATTTCTGCCAAAAAAAAAAAATTTGTTACGAATATATATACAAAATAATATGAAGTTCATAAAACTAATTCTTCTGTTATACATTAAAGAAGATTAGATGAATTAAAGAAAATGTTACACGCAGTAGGAATTTTAATTTGATCTTGCAAGACCACCAGTCATTTTAACTGGTCTGGTAAATCTAGTGTTAACTTAACCCTTCGTCGGGCGCCTCTGAAAAACTCCTTAGACCGGGCGCGGTGTGCTTGACGGGCTCATTGAGAGAATTGATGATGAATATCAAAATCAATGTTTTTATTGGAATGTTTAGAAATAAATTTTATACAAAAGTAATAGATTTTTTTCCCTCTTTAAATCAGACTAAAAACTAAAAGAATTCATATAACCCATAATTGCTGTGCCTGTGAGATCGGCCGCGCCCGACGGAGGGTTAATATCAGTATTAAGTATCTTTTAAAAACCTAAATTTTACAATTTCATTTTATCAATTAGGTTTCGTTATAAAAATAATTGTAAGGTAATGAAGCTGGGAGATCAGCAACTCAATCCCCTTTAAAAAAAAATAGGATCACTGCTTGCAGTCAAATGACCGCAGAGCAACTGTGATGATTCTTAACTTGAATTACAATACCCGTCAAATGACCACGTGTTGGTATTAGATTAAAAATAGGCGATATATTGTTAGATTTTTTTTATTGATAGCCCAGGATATGACCACACTCCGCCTGATGTTAAGCTAGAGTGCGGTCCATGAGCATAGACAAATGTCCACGTGCAACAGTCGAACCCACTATGCCGGCTTGAGGAGACGAATGTGCTCTGTCCAAATTGACAGGGCACACTTCTCTCGTTATCCCGGCTACTACCAAGCTGATCCCGAAACGCGGCTAGGTCACTTCACGGGTGTTCCGCTTGAAAGTGGTGGTACTTCCCCGGGACGACATACTGGGCCAATGCCGATATATTGTCAATTCATAATATCAATTGTGCAATATGAAAAGTAATTAATTTAACATGTTTTTTTAAGTAGAAGTTCGATGGACAAACATGCCGAAAAACCTGTATCCATTCCCACGTAGGTAATTAAATATAATTGCGATCCAAAACCAAATGTGTTTAAAAAACGATATGCAAATGAACTCGTCTCGGATTCCATAACAAAGAATATATTTCTATTTATTGTTTTACTTCTTATATACTGTACGAATGTACAAAAATTACGATATGTACCTACCAATGTAAATTTTGTTAAATCTATAAAAAATTGTCACTTGTAATATAATATAAATTAATTAAAATTTATTTCATTAACGAATTCCATTTCTAACTATAATTGTAATTAAAACTAAACTTTCATTAAAATTGTCCGAAACATAAATAAAAGTAATTCATTGTAGAGATAGGCCGTTGCCATTGTTCTGCTTCAAACGATATAATTTAAAATTAATATTCAATTAATAGATTCAAAATGTCTCTTTAATGGCTAAGTTATAGTTTGACCTTTAAAATTTGACCTCTAAATTAAAGTTAACAAAACTATTTTTATTAGTTTATTTTAAAAACGAACTTTGTATTTATAATTAATTTTATTTATACCGTGATAAAAATAAGCTGATCAAATAATAAATAACAACAGGTCAAATTTTATACGTTAAACTGATATCAACCCTTACTTTAAACATTTCATTTCCTGCCAAAAGTCTTATTAAAGTCGAATTTTACTCGGTGTTTATTTTTGGTAGTAAGTCAAACGACTTCAAAGGGGGGTCCCTTGTTATATAACGGTTATATAGTATGACCACCGTTTTATTTCAGCAGGATTAAATGAATTATGTTCTTAACTAGGGAATCATGTATCTTTCACACGGACTATGTTAAGAACTCGACTCATGAGCGTTTAACGAGTCACTTCTCAGTACATAGGTTTCCATAAGCTTGATTGCATATATCTGCCTGTCACTTAATTTTTATATCATTTATTTTGTATTTTATATATAATCCATTAAAGTTAGGTCACCATGGTAACCCGATATAAAATCGGCTCCCAACAAAGAGCTTAAAGTTAGTCTAGAAATTGAATGTGAAAATTACTCAAAAGCCAGTTAAACTCATACGCTGTACAATTTTGCTGAAATATTTCGGAGCTTTATTGTGGTCTGTAGTGGAATCTATATACTGTAGTTTCATATCTATTTTTTAAAAAATATTTTGTTATTATATGGAGGGAATTATTCTGAAATTGGTTACTGCCTTTTTAATTATCATGCCACTAGATCACCGCGTAAATAAACCACGATTAATGTCGATCACATAAAGTAGGATTGGAATCCTGAAATCCACTCCAAATCCACAGCTGATTGTCAATTACCCAGAACAATTTTAAATCTGTCAGTCAAGAGAGCTCCCCTAATGAAATTTCAGTAAAAACTTATTAAATCAAACTCTCAGTCCTTCTCGCTCACACTCGCCCTGTCTCTTTTGCACTGAACAACAATAAGAACTCATTTCGAAGTTCGCGGATCAATTTGTGCTAATTTCTGTTGGAATCGAAGCCAATATACGAGGTCTCATCTGCAGTTCTTTAAAAGTTTTGCTTCTGCTACGCGCTTCTCCCGTTTTTGTTTCGATTGTCTTTTGTTTATGTTTTTTTTAAACACCTATTTTCTTTAATAGCGAGTTTATCATAGCTTATGTTATAGATATAAATATATACATTCTAGTAACAGAAACAAAAAAAAACAATAGAAATGGTATTTCCATATTTGAAAATTGATTTATTTATATTTTAATTCTAAAACAAATAAACTAATGAAAATTGTTCCGAGATGTATAAAACCAATTGGTAAGAAGTCGTAATGGAACTAAATATCGGTACACATTCAAGATTTCTTCGGCACTCTGAGTTTTCAAGTCGGTAAGTTAATTCGTCGATTTTAATTGCCGTCGCGGTTTTATTTTCTTAATCGTACAATAGACGAGTTTAGTACGTTTTTAAAATAATTAAAAGTCGTGTTTATTTTGATTATTATGAACTATGAATCGAAAATCGAACTTAGAAACAATATATACACAATACAAATTTATCTCCATCGAAAATCATCAGGATAACACTGAAAATGTGCGTTAACAAAAAAAAACATCGACATCTTAGGAAATTGGCCGCGCATTCAAAAACCCACATCACCAACAGTTGACAGTTCCATAAAGACGAATAATACAGGGTGATTGGTGAAGATTCTAGAAAGCTAGGGAAGATGTTATAAAAATATATAATCACCTATTCCAATACTAATAGTATTTGTGGTCATAGATAAAATTAACATACTATATTTTTAATTTTAACACAATTTATCGATAACTGTAAACTATTATAAACATGGCAAGACTGTATTAAGCTTTTGAAATCGCAGTTAGTCTTTTAAATTAATTAGATCAGCCATTCTCAAAGTGGTGTTCCGCGGAACCCTAGGGCTAAAATACTGCAAAAAATACCTACCAAAGGGAGATTATGAGGTTACATCTAAATATTCCAACTAAATATTACATTGCAATATGGTTATTCATAAATACATATAATTCAGTTTTTTTAAAAATATTAAGGCTTTTTTCTTCGCCAAAAAAGTTTGAGAACCTATGAATTACATAGAATTCACTAATCATATTATTTAATAATTGATTTTTCGTACTACAAAAATATAATCAATCTCTATAAGGCGTTAATATCTTCTTATATATCCACAATACACACTGTATATAAATAAAAATATAGGTATAGAAGCTTAATGTCTTTAGAAATAGCATCCTTTCATGTAAAGGCTTCTGAGGGTACTTCGAATTATATGCTCAGTTGACAAGTGGCACGTAATATTTGTCCACAATAGAACCAGTTAAAATTTGACCGAAATGCATAACTTTAATAATTCAGCGCTTATTGAAAAATATTACCTTTGAAAACTACGAGCTTTACAATATTTCACAATCAAACAAACCACACACTTTTTTGTTTTTTAATTCAAAGGTCAAAATATTCCACCTAAAAATAACAGGTCAAATTGTTAACGTGGAATAGGAACAAGAAAAATCCTTTGTGTGAGTCTCTCTTTTGTGATTGCATGATTTAATTCCCTCCGATAATCTGACAATTTATTTTTATATTTATTTCGACGCTTCAATATCAAAGTGATTTTCTTTTTACCCCAACCTCTTCCACATTATTTTATTATACGATTGAGGGGAAAAGGCATTCCGATTTATTTTTACATAAATTACACCTACTTGAGCGTTTGATTAAATTTACACAAATATTCTTTTCTTTATTCAAAACAATATACATAAATTTGAACCGTCAATTTGACCGCAGCCAATGTACGGTCACGTGTCATGTAAATAAAATTACCATGATATATTTATTTTTATTATAGCTTGTACCAAGCTGCTTAAAAATACAAGTCAATGGAGTCTGACAAGACTGATTGAGATTTTTTAGTGCTGTAATCATTCCTTGAAACTTTGTAACAAATTACTTATACCAGGTGATTCAGACGAATGTTTGGAACTGAAATTGTGTTATTCAAGCGTCGAAAACATTGGAATTTTTGGTGAAATCTTTAAATTAAGTTCATAATACGTTAAGAAAAAATTATATGACAAAAAAAATCTTTAACGCTGAGTCAGCCTGTCCTATAAAATATGACAATGGGGATATAAATTATATTTTGTTTTTATTTTTATTTTTATAGTATATATATATATTTGGTAGAAGTCTAAGAATCAGTTTTATGTACTTTGAAGTTGGTTACTAATAAAAAATAAAACTTTTAATAGGTTAAAAAAATTTGAATATAGTGTCCTAAAAATAGGACAGTGGGAAATAATGGGTTAAATACGTCTAAACTTTTATATAAAAATATTATGTTAGTAATGGATTGAGATTACTTAAAACCGTATTTTCGGCTCACGTTCGTGTGAATCACCCGGCATACAGTTATGTAAATAGAAAATTTATTGCATACATTAAAAGGATCACTCGTGACATACATTTTATGACATCATGAAGTTGAGACTGCCTCTGGGCTCACTTGAACTTAATTTTGACAATTTGTTCAGCCCCTCCCCCGCCGTTTTTACGTGACATTACCCCTTTGGGAGTCAAAGTGAAGCGATAATAGCTGCGCGAAATAAGGGTTGAAAAGTTTACTTGTAACTTTTGATATATGTTTTGCAAGTTGCCGTTTAATTTTGTGTTTCAGTTCCGGAATGTTTGTTTATATTAGATATATTATATAATATTATTATGATAATTATCCCTACTAATATTATAAATGTGATTGTGAGTTTGTTTGTTACGTTTTCACGCAACAACTACTTAACTGGTCACCATGAAACTTTGTACACATATTTTTGGAGGTACTAGAAGTAACATAGGATACTTTTTATTTAAAAAAATATTATTATTTTTTACTATAGTTTCCAACAGACTATAGTTTCAGCTGTTTGGAATCATATTGATTCATTTATATTGAAATGATCTCTGATAGTTATTTAATGACTTAAATGCGAGCGAAGCCGCAGGTAAAAGCTAGTTATTAATATTTTTAAATTAATATTGTAAATATTTTTAATGACTTTTTAAAATGTAACGTAACCTTGGTCATTGTAATGTTAGCGCGTGCGTAAAGCCTATAATTAGATTGTTATAATTCTTAGTGCGATATTAATTCCAAGTCCAGTTGTAGAGTCCTGTTTGTGGACCCAATAAATAAATAAATAAATAAATAAAACAATTTCAAAAGCTTTATAGTAGGCATCGTTAATACATAATCGTAATATACATTTTTTTATATATCATTAATATTGTTTTTTTTTTATTCCAGTCTCAAAGGAAGAAGTAAAAATTATCGAGGCGCCCAATGGTCGATTGAAATCGGTTAGATACACCACTGTTTCACGGTAAGTTTGTACTGGCTTGGTCCGCTTGGTTTGCCTTGACTAATGTAGTAGCTAGCATCAAGGATATTAACACTAGAACTACTAATCGGTCAATATGACCGGTTTCAAAAATTCTTCACAAGACTTTTATATACAACCCTACTCGTTATTTTTTGTAAACGATTCTGTTATTTACAATTCTACAATCAATTTATTGAATTATATTTAATACTTTGCACGCACAAGTCATCCGGTCAAATTGACCGGTTGGTAAAAGTAGGTCATATTCACCGGCTCGTAGTTCTAGTGTTAAAACGAACACTTATTTATAAATATAATAATAATAATAAAACAATAATGCGATAGAATTAAATACATTGTTTTAGTTTATCCCTACTAATATTATAAATGTGAATGTGAGTTTGTTTGTTACGTTTTCACGCAACAACTACTTAACCGATCATCATGAAACTTTGTACTCATATGTTTGGAGATACTAGAAGTAACATAGGATACTTTTTATTTAAAAATAAATAATTTATTTTTTACTATAGTTTCAGCCGTTTGGAATTTTTCTATATTAATTTTTATTTCCGTCTGTCATTTTTATATATGCAGTATAAAACTATTTGAATTTTTGAGGTTAGGTGTCATTATTGTGGTTAGATGCCACTTTATTACAGAACTGTGCTAGACATTGTCTTTTGCCTGAAATATGAAACATCTTTAAACTTCATAGTACTTTATTTCTTCATTATTACGCAGACGTAGTCGCGGGCAACAGCTAGTAAAATTATATTTTAACTAATGTGATTGTATATCAAACATTAGTTATGTTTTTTTAGTAGCCTTTTAGTAAATTTTATTTTAAGTTAGAACGTAGTTTAGTCGTATATAAAGTTATTACTATAAAAATATATAAATATTTTCTTCATCTTCTTTTATTAATTGCTTCAGATGCCTATTACAGTAATGTCCCGCTTTACGCGAGGGATACGTTCCGGAAAAAATCGCGTTAACTGAAATTCCCGCGACCATAGAGAAGTTAATGACTACATTATGTTTATACGCACTCTTTCGCGTAATTTAATAATAAATTTAAATTTCGCGTTATAGTGAAACCGCGCATAACGGGGTCGCGTAAAGCGGAGTATTACCGTAAAGACAATTCTTCCAATTGAGGCAATTTTAATTCACACGTAAACTTATATATATATATATATATATATATATATTTAAAGTAACCTCATTAATCAAGTCGGCCATTTTGGACGCCTCTGCAGAGATATTGATTGATATCTGTCGAGTCTTTTGTCTTTTACTTTTGACTTTGGAGAATTCAATTATCTTAAACTTTGGGCTTATCTCCGTAATCCTGTTTGGACAAAACATTAATCTTTGATTATATTTTAACAGATTCACAAAATTTAATTATTAAAATTTTTAATTGGAAACGATTTGGGAACTCGCGTAACGTTTGCGGCGTATTCACACTGCTCGTTGTTAAGTAACGCATATGTACAAGTGGAGTAATAAAGTAGTAAATTACTTCAGAAAGGACAAAACTTATTAATGACTTTGTTATATCTATAAAATTAATATTATTTATATAAGTAATTGTTTCAGGCGTTACTTTGCGGAAATCCATATTAAAGGAAATTATTTTGCTTATAATTCCCACTAACCTAAAATAACCTCCACCAACTTGAAATAACTTGTCACGACTTTTTCGATCCAATTTAAAATAATTCAATTTTTTTTTTAAATTTCTTTATTCCCCACAAAAACTGTCAAATCAGCTCAAAAAAAAAACTTTTAAAGTAGTCCACTTACCCATTCACACGAGAGAGAAATTGCACTGGGTTTGGAAAACAGTGAAAATATCATTCAAAATATTTTTTTTATTCCGCAATGAAAAGCTGGCAACACATGACATTTCATATTTGAAACGACATCACTGAGCGCGTTCCAATTTTAAAATCTCCCGCCGAAATGGGTGACATTTTTAATGCCGTGTCAGTAAGAATTTGGCCTTGGTTCGGTGAATAAGACGGGATTAAAGGTTTTCAAGAAAAAGGCTTTTTATAATATGATCTTTTGTTATTTGTAGAAACTCAATTGATATTTGGTTATAGTTTGATATTGTGGAGCTTAAAGAGAATCAAAATTTTTTATAACACATAGACTCTTTTGTTTTTTTTCTTTTTAACTTAGTTCTTACTAACTCACCAGAAATTGCCTGTTAATTTACTCGTACATATATTTTTGATTAATTTACATCATCTTTAAAAATTCAACACTATGTAAATAAAGCTAGTACCCAAGTATATAAGCACACCAACATACACACAATCATCTCAGCCACTGTTTTATCATGCGAATCTATGATAAATTCAATATACATAAATTTATTATATATGCAGTGACTAGATCAGTGTTTCTCAACCTTTTTTTGTGCCATGCCCCACCTTAGCCTTTTTAAAATTCTTATGTAACCAAACATCAAGTTGATATTTTGGTGTCGTCAAGCGAAATTATACCTAATAATTATTTACCGCAATATTTTAAAAATATGATTTTTTCGTTAAATTTGGCACCGAAATCTAGTATTGCATTTAAATGGCCCAGAGCGAAAAGGTTTAAACTCGTGTCGAGTCCATTTTTGAATTGCCCCCTGTGGGGCATGGGTCCCACGTTGGGAAACACTGGACTATATGAATGTGGGCTTTGAGGAATGGGTAGACTACTTTCTATAACACGTCTGTTAATTTGATTCTAGGAAATAAATATATTAGAATTCGTTGTAATATATCAAATAATATTTATGACAAAAAAATCTAAGTGAAGCCTCAAGATATAAGTTTTCCTGTAACATGTCATCATTAAAGTATTGAATAAATTTCAATTTAAAACACGTATAAAACAAATGTTAATTGTCAAAGCTTTTTACACTATGAATGAAGCTGCAAATGACAGTCTGTGAAACCTGATTGTATCTAGTAGTTAATATTTGTTGTTGGAGTGAGTAGAGGGCGCCGTCGTCGATGCTGCATATTGTTGTATTGATAAACATAGTTATATTTTGACAAGTCCAAGTGTTCCAATTGGAACCTACGGATGACGGATTGGAAATAGAAATTAGTCGATTCCACATTGCTTGCATAAATGACGTAACGTTTAATTGTTATATAGATATTATATTGTCCAATTATAATAAAACAATGGAACAAAATGTCACTGCGAAAATTATTCACTAAATTTAAACAAAACTGAATTTAATTAGGTAGTAAGTGTGATAAAATATTCATAGCAATTTAATCTTTATAATAATGGATGTATAGGTCAGAATTGCGTGTATATTTAAATTGGTATTTTATTCGACGACGAAATGAGGGGAACTGACAACGCAGAAATTACAGCTTGGGAAAGTTGTCACGGCTTTAGATATATATTAAACCGTTGGTACAGTCCGATACAGAAGTGATATATTACATTAAAATCAGTTATAAGTGATGTACTAATTGAGCGAACGTTACGATACGATTTTCAAATGGATACAGTTTTTGTAGGTATATAAGCGATAGAACAAGAAACAATCGTGATATCGTGAACAGCAAAGGATATATCTGCATCCCTTTCTCACATACCTCAACTTGACACGATAAGAATATAGTTATCCCTTTCTAATGATTGTTTCTTCCAGTCCAAAGTCCAATCTGTATCCATTTAAAGATTGTCGACTTTATATTATAACTAGCTGTTGCCCGCAACTACGTCTGCGTAATAATGAAGATGTTTCATATTTCAGTCAACAGACAATGCCTATCACACTTCTGTAATAAAGTGGCATCTAACTATAAAAATGACACCTAACCTCAAAAAATCAAATAGTTTTATACTGCACAAATGCATCCTTTCTTAGGGGATGCCTACGTCATAGTAGCTTTATGCATGCAAAGTCTCAGCCCGATCGGTTTAAAATTGACAAAGTTTCATACAAACTTTCATCCCCTATTTTATCCCCTTGGGGGTAGAATTGATCAAAATCCTTTCTTAGCGGATGCCTACTTCATAACATCTACCTGCATGCCAAATTTTAGCCCAATCCGTCCAGTGGTTTGGGCTGTGCGTTGATAGATCACTATGTCAGTCAGTCACCTTTGAGTTATATATATTTAGAAGATAATAGCGGCAAATTGTATTATGCTAGTGTTAATGTAATTTTGTTAGCCTAAATAAATAAATAAAGCACTAAATTCGCTGTACACTTAAAAACACAAAGGGTGTCGAATGAAAGTATATGTAGACGACTGTACAAGAGAAATTCGAAATATGTTTTAGCAGATGCATGTCCTTTATGAATTATTTACGGAGTTGCAATTTCATATTTTCGGGTTATAAAGTTTGGAATTGAAAAATACAGTCGTTCCTTTTTTTTGTTTATTATTCGACTCGTTATTTTTTAAATAATTTTTACTTGTATTAACACTAGATTTAGAATTACCAGACAAGTCAAAATGACTGTTCTTGCAAGATCAAATTAAAATTCCTACTGCATGAAACATTTTCTTTAATTCATCTAATCTTCTTTAAACTATAACAGAAAAATTCGTTTTATGAACTTCATTATATATATATATATATATACGTGGTAGATCCAGTGTTAAAGTAATGACTTTTATAGCACTAAAATTTCGAGAACTAAGCCCTTCGTATGCCCAAAAAATAAGCTATAACAGCATTCCTAATCAACAGTAAATACCTAACCTATGTTATTGGTTCTCCAAAAAAAACACAATCACAAATTTAAGCCACAGGTCATTCCTGACCGATGTCAACGTTTGACAACTTGACGCCTAATGTCACATGACAATTCCAAAAACCACACGCGGTCACCTCGACCGTTTCCTTTTTAACCTATAGCTACTTTCATTGTGTTTATCTGTAAAAATACATAAATATATTATTTACTAGCTTTTACCCGCGGCTTCGCTCGGATTTAAGTCATTAAATAAGTATCAGTAAGATTCAAAATAATAAAGTGGCATCTAACATCAACAACTCAAAAAATTTATAAAAATGACAGACGGAAATAAAAATAAATATAGAAAAATTCAAACAGCTAAAACTATAGTCAGTTGGAAATTATAGTAAAAAGTAATATTTTTTTAATAAAAAGTATCCTATGTTACTTCTAGTACCTCCAAAAATATGTGTACAAAGTTTCATGATGATCGGTTAAGTAGTTGTTGCGTGAACACGTAACAAACAAACTCACATTCACATTTGTAATATTAGTAGGGATTATTACTTCGTGTTCTATATTGACTGCATGTATGTTTACCAGGTGTAGATTCAAAGCAAGCTAGAAGCTATATAATGAATATAATAATATTTCAATTATGTGATTTATGAATTGTTATTTACTTACAGGCTATGATTGACGAGTTTCTTGTGGTATTCTTCTCGTCATACGCCTTTCCGAAGCCATTGTAGAGTCTAACGATGAGCAAGCGCACGCCTTTAGTGTCTATGCTAATAAACGATTTTCATTTCATTTCAATTGTTTTTAATAGTATTGTACTACTATATATGCCAAAATCACCTTCATTATGTCGGCTTAAGGGGACGAATATGTACTGCCCGGTTCACACTTTTCTCTTTAAATATTTGACTAGTACGAGTATATAATTTTATAGAAAATTATTAATATAGAAATTTATATAGATAGGTAGGTATACGTGTTTCACATACATTTTCCTTTGTTAAAGTTATTCTTTGTTCGTGTATTATTTTAAACTTTTATTATTGTCTATCCCCCCCCCCCTCTCCCTCCCCTTCCCCCCTTCGGTATAGTCATGAATAGAAATTAATTTGCTAACAATTAAAATACTTTAAGTCGGTTAATGACGTAAACCGCATAGGGGTTTTTTTTGTATTGGTATCCTTGTTTCAGAGTTCAATTTAAGGCCACATCCGAAGACGATTACGCCGATTTCACATGTGAGGCCAGACATGAAGCGCTGCAAAGAGATACACCAATGAGGTCGACCGTACAACTCAGTGTCTTATGTGAGTGCAAATACTATTGTACAGTAATACCACGCTTTACGCGACCCCGTTATGCGCGGTTTCACTATAACGCGAAATTCAAATTTATTATTAAATTACGCGAAAGAGTGCGTATAAACATAATGTAGCCATCAACTTCTCTATGGTCGCGGGAATTTCAGTTAACGCGATTTTTTCCGGAACGTATCCCTCGCGTAAAGCGGGGCATTACTGTATAATATACAATGTACATAACATACATTACATTACACACGCTTCAACCCCTTTTGTTATAATGTATATGGTATAGTTTATAATATTTTTTTTGGAATATGAATAAATTAACGTTAAAGTTACTATGAAAATATTAGTTATTAGTTATAAATTGAAATTTTTGCTCTAAACATATTTTTCAGCACCATTCATTTTTCAGTAAATTGCTGTAAAAAATTGTTGTAATCAAGAGCGGGCATTTCTTTTTTTTTTAACTTTTTTATTTGAGCTTTTAACAATGCAGTCCAACAGTTTTTATGGAGATTCATCGACTGTCCCTGGATTCCGAGGTTTTGCCATTTTTACGTCTTACGGCACTCCACTAAATATATATGTATTTATTGTATATTCTATAATATACTAAGTATAGAAATCCAGAAATCTAAAAATAGTGCATATATAGGAAAAAAATATTGAGTTTAGCCTTTAAATTTATCCAATACTAGCTGTTGGCCCCAACTTCGTTCGCGTAGTAATGAAGATATAAAGTACTATGAAGTTTAATGATGTTTCATATTTCGGAGACCTCCTTAATCCGTTAATTTTGTTAAAAAGTAGTTATAGTGAGATAACTACAATAGTTAGACATATGCTATCGTGATATTTTTTGTAGATATTGATATGTTCTTTAATATTGTAGAACATTTTTTTGATCTTTCATCAATAGTTTTCGCAGCGCATGCGATGAAAGACATTTTATGGCAATTTTTGGCAACCTTGGGTTACATTATTGTAGTTTTAGTAAGGATCCTTATTTTTTTTCTATAATTTATATAGCCTATATTGATCAGTGATAATGTAGCATTCAAATGGTGAAAGAATTTTTGAAATCGGTCCAGTAGTTTTTGAGCTAATTCGTTACAAACATACAAAAATACAAATCTTTCCTCTTTATTATATTAGTATGGAAGTAAGTCCTATTAAACTGGTAGGATCTACAAAATTGGAATTTTAACACTAGGTTTACGGGACGCGTCAATTTGACGCATTTTGACTTTTATCAGAGAATTACCAAAAACTGTTTAAATTTTTATTTTATCTCTTTGTATGACTTTTATTCATTGATCGAGGGAAATATAAATTGAAGTCTATTTTCTTTAAAAGTGTTGAATTACTGAACTTGTCTATGTGGTATACCTATCTCTACGATATGCGTCAAATTGACGCGTTTTAGTAGAAGTAGGTATATAGAAAACGTCCGTAAACCTAGTGTTAAAGGATTTAAAATTGTTATTGTGCATCTTTTGTTTGTTTGTGTTCAGTATTTTAGAAACCATTATGTTTTTGATTATATTTTGAAGTTTGGACTATGTTATTAAGGGCTGGTGATACCATATACTTGTTATAAAACGCTATTAAATATTTTTAAGGGCTCTTAACAACTGAAAGCTATTTCAATATATACAGAGCTATTTATAAACAAACTTAAAGGGGTTGTGGTTCAAACCCCGTTCTATTTGAAAATGAATTATTAATTTTCTATTTCGTTTCGGTCTTATGTCAACATTAGCTTTGTGTGACGCATGCAAGATATACATTGTTACAGAAAAATCGTCCTTAAATCGTGCGCTTTAAAGAGCTTTGTGCTTTTTCGTGTAACCGGATGTGTGGAAGTGAAGGATCTAGGGGCCCTATTGACTTTTAAAACGTCAAAATTGATTTGTAAAGTCAAACGTTAAACGAAGGGAGTTTTTTCACTCGAACTTGTTAATGACTTCTTATACGTTATTAAATTCCTTAACATAATTCCAAATGTACTAACTAGACCAGCGGTTCTCAAACTTTTTTTGGCGAAGGAAATAGCCTTAATATAATTATAAAAAACTGATTTATATATATTTATGAATAATCATATTGCAATGTAATATTTAGTTAGAATATTTAGATGTAACCTTATAATCTCCCTTTGGTAGGTATTTTTTGCAGTATTTTAGCCCTAGAGTTCCGCGGAATACCACTTTGAGAATGACTGTACTAGATGACCTGAAAAGTTCTGGGTCTCTCATATAGATGGCGCTTTAATCGCAAAGTTAGTAATGAAAACAAATTTCATGACATTTCAGCCATTAGTCTTCAAGTGATTTTGTTCTTTTGTTTATGAAGGAAGTGCTTAAGTTTAGTATTTAACATTTGTACTAGAATTATAGACAAGCACTGAAAGCAGGTTGTTAGCCTGGTGCTCGTAAAGTAACCTACTCACGTTTCGAGATCAGTTAGGTGTAACCAGAGAAGGATAGTCAATCTAGATGTCGTATGTAATGTTTACCCATAGGTATACAATAGTATGACAATGCCCCTATACAGCAGCTATTCTTCTACATCATAGTAGATTTATTATATATTATTATGACATTAGTATGTAAGTGGACAATGCCAGTATACAGCAGCTAAATCAAATTGATAATTAATAATTTTTTTTATTTTGACGAGTAAAATCGCTCTATCGGAGCTTAATTACTAAAAAAATTAAATAAAAAAAATACATTCATATATACAAGCATGCATAGCTGGTTTTACATATTTTCTACCTTATCTGTAATATACTAGCGCCTTTTGTTGAGTTATGTATGTCTAAATTTAACAAATGCTTTATTGTAACTAATTATTATAAATAAAATCCAGAACAGAGAGACGATGCATCGTTTTTTTCATCAACCCGAATGTTTTAAATTCAATACGCTTTCTGTAGACTAATGTAAACATTTGACATCCGATCGCATCAAAATGGAAAATTAATAATACATGATCTATCCCCACATCCCCCCTCGAAGCCTTATGCTGGTTACCTCCATTGGCATTCGGGCTACCAAAAACAGTGACACTGTGAAGTGAGATCTGTATTCTTCCAATCTTTAGTTCGACTTAACTTTAACTAGGATGTTGTGTACGTACAAAAAATACGACAGGTCAAATGACTGCATGTACTTTTTACATATTATGAAATTACCCAATTATTTTTTTAAACAAGTTTAAAACTAAAATGATTAATTTTTTTATTTACGTTATGGTCAAATGACTGCTCTTGTTTTTTAGATTTAAATATAACATATTGTTATTATGAGGTTAGTCTAGTGCAGCCATTCTCAAAGTGTGTTCCGCGGAACCCTAGGGCTAAAATACTGCACAAAATACCTACCAAAGGGAGATCATAAGGTTACATCTAAATATTCCATTGCAACATGTTTATTCATAAATATATATAAATCAGTTTTTTATAATTATATTAAGGCTTTTTCCTTCGCCAAAAATGTTTGAGAACCGCTGATCTAGTGTGACTGAGATGATTGTGTGTATGTTGGTGTGCTTATATACTTAGGTACTAGCTTTATTTTCATAAATTGTTTTAAAATGTTATGAATTAAACAAAATTGTAGTAGGTATACCTACGAATAAACTAACATTATATTGTAGAGACGTCGTAATAATTAAGATTTCTAATAGCGATAATTAGTTGTCATTTGGTGCTAGCAGGACGTGAATAAAATATTATTGCAATCGGAGTAGTATAACTGCCTCCGGATCAGGTTTAAAGTTTCGATATTTTTAACACAAAGGTAATGTGTCAAAGAAATCCTAATAATAAATATATAGTATGCCATTGATAGTCTTAAAGCCGTAAATACTACTGCTCATGAAGAAGTCAGTAGCACATCATCTTCTGTATCTGATATATCCAGCAAAAGCGAAGATTCACAACCAGCAAAAATAAGGAAACTGAAAGTGGAAACTCCTGTCTCTATGAACTATTCCACATTGTCCCAAACCTGCGATCGGTACGGGGTATCAGACAGAGCAGCAGCAGCTATAGCTCCTGTTGTTTTACATGAAAACAACATGCCTATTATTGATAAAAATATACTGAGAAGAGATAGAAAGAAAACTAGAAAACAAATCATTGGAAAACAGAATCTTCGCCTAATACCTGCGCTATACTTTAACGGTAGAAAAGATAAAACGTTGGTTGCCAAGAAAAAAAGGTGGGAAATTATGTAAGGAAATCATAATTGAGGCACACATTTCATTAATTAAAGAACCAGATAGCATATATTTAGGCTATATCACCCCAGCAGCTGGAACTGCTAAATTAATAGAAAGAGAAATCTATAACTTTCTTTTGACTGAAAATGTATTTCTAGACCAATTGATGGCTATTGGGTGTGATGGTACCAATGTCAATGTTGGAAAAGTCGGAGGTATTATTAAATTAATTGAAAAAAGATTAAACAAACCTTTGCAGTGGTTGATTTGCTTGCTGCATATGAATGAATTGCTGTTTCGACATTTATTTTATTTTATTGATGGTTCGACTTCCGGGCCGAAAACTTTTACAGGTGAAATCGGGAAAGCTTTAGGAAATTGTGAAGAAAAACCCGTTGCTAGATTTCGAAATATTCCAGGTCAAATGCCACCGATAGACACAAAAGATCTCAGCACTGACCAATTGTATTTGTACAGGATAGTATCGGCTGTTATGTCTGGGGAATGTCCTGAAGAATTAGTTTACAAATCCCCTGGAAAAATGTCTCATGCTAGATGGCTGACGCGAGCAAACAGAATTCGTCGCCACTACATTGCAACATCAGACGCATCTGATAAACTTGCTAGTTTAACAAACTATGTTGTCAAAGTATATGCTCTGACATGGTTTGGTATTAAGTGCCATTCGAGTTGTAAAGAAGGAGGAATACATTTATGGCAGTTAGTCTCGAGGTCTCGTTGCTTAACGACAGATTTTAAATCTATTGTTGATCCAAAAATACAACGCAACAGTTATTTCGTCCATACTGAAAATCTACTGCTAACAATGTTATCAGACAGTGAAAAACATATAAGGGAATTGGCACTGCTGCGGATTTTGAAAGCACGTAGTGAAAAATCCCAAAAATTGAGACTTTTTCAGGTTCCAGAGGTAAACACGGATACAAAAATTTATTATGACCAAATTAACTGGCAAAATCAAGTTACAGAACTACCCATCCTAAAGCAAATATCAACCGAAGAACTGAAATTTATCATTGCTCGAGGTGAGGACAACAAAATAGATTTTTGGCGTTTACCTTACCACACTCAAGCTGTTGAGAGGTCAGTAAAAACTGTAACTCAAGCTCAGAAAGTCTGTGCTCAAAAACAGCTCGTGAGGGTTTCATCAAAGCCAAGATTGAGTCTCATAAACTTATGCCAAAATTTGATAGTAAAAAGGATTTTTGTGCAAACTAATTATATTTTGTTACTAAAAAATATTTACTTTTGCTTATATTTTCATAATTAAGTAAAATACAGCATTTTAATATTAAGTTTTATTATTTACATCTATCCTATAATAATACAGTAAAAAAAAAAACATTTTTT
>JAPWLS010001172.1:0-36219 GCA_028551675.1 Tineola bisselliella
AAAATTACAATGTCTTTGACACATAATAAGGTAAATTTTCACCAAATTTCGTGAAAAAAAAAATACTTTTTGTTAAAGATAAAAATAAAAAACCAAAAACTCGGTTTTTTCAATTTTTCAAATAAATTTTGAGGTTATGTGAAAAAAGTGTAAATACAAAAGTTGTAGATCTTTACATTACCTACAACTTTGCTATTTAACTTTTTTCCATAAGACTTGTAGTTTTGCCGGAAATCGAGATAAACCGATTTCTACCCTTAAAAACTCACCACCAACCCCCCCCCCCCCCCCCCCCCCCCCCACTTCCCGACCCCGAATCGACCGTAATTTATGTTCCTTTTATGTTCAGTATATTTCCTTTCTTTTCCAACTTTTACTATAATTTTTTTTCACTTTTTACCTTTTTTAAAGGCTTCTGCACTGGTCTAATGTATTTACCTTGCGATACGTTTTGGTCATTAACTATGGTTCAAACATAAATTGCAATTTGACGATCTCTGTAACCCTCACATATATCCAAAGAGGTTAAATATGATGATGAACTGGTAACTCTACAAATGTTTAGATATACTTGTAACTGTCAATTTTGCTGATGTTAATTAGAGCCTGAGTGAGGTGTCGAGTTATTTGGAGGAAGTAAGGGTGCATCACTTGATACCAGCCGACCCGGAACTCGCTAGGAATTTGCAAAGATGTGGCATTTCTATGGAGGTCTTTGGCATGTAAGTTTTAATGCCATAGGTACTTTTAAGGTTGGGTTATAAGAAATCATGTGGGAAAGTAGCAGTCAAGCCTTCCTAATTGAAATTTAAGTAACTGTTTTACAGAAATGAATCAAGAAAATAACAAAAGAGATTATCTAAAATTGATAAATTTTAATAGAATTGTCAGTTCTAGAAAGATCCGATGCCAATTTAGTATTTATAAATGGAATAGAGTGAAAAACCAAGATTGTGAACAGCTTATTATCGCTTTTATTTTGATTATTTTAATCCTACATTTCGAAAGCTCTGCAGCTACTTGTTGAGTTCTATCGCGAGTGATTGTATATATTTTTAAATATGTTGCAGACGCTGGATTCGCCTGCTGTTTGCGCGTGAGTTCCCACGTGCGGATGTAATTCATTTGTGGAGTTTCATATTCAGCGACGGGCCGTTCTTGCCATATCTTCACGACATAATCGTCGCCATGCTCATGTCTATGAGGACCACTAGTAAGTTATAAATAGTCTATCCGGCTTTCTATTGCGTTCACTTGGAATATTTTAAATCTAACATTTCGAAAGCATTGCAGCCATCATGATTACGATGAAACTTAAGTAAATTATTAGGAAAGAATAATTTAATTTTAATTCCAATATTCTTTTTTTAAACTATAACTTATAAATATATGATGTAAAAATTGCAGTAATAAACGAGGAACCGGGCATAGTGTTGTCTGCGCTGATGCGTCCGGCGAGCGTGACCGTGGCGCATGTCATTGCGCTGGCGTTGCATCTGCGTAATCCCAATATGTATGCGCGACCTGGCACACCGACACCTGCCAATAACAATACCAGTGAAGATATGTCAGTCGAAATACTTTTTATTACCACATATGATTTAAATGCTATTATATAATTGATTGAGGCATGTTGCAATAATTTTAATGGTCCTACACATTTATAAGTACACATACATTATATTTTTTTCTAATATTGAATTTTAATATTCATTTACGTTTCGGAAATATTTGCTCTTATCCCTGGCCGTAACAAAGTTTTATTTGTTTGTGTTGTCTTTGTTTTGATATAATTACTTATAGTACAAATCTTAATTCGAGGTCAGAACATTTATTTGGAGTTTTATCACTTTTGAAAATAATTGAAGAGTGAATAACGTTATTTTTTATTATTTTTTAAAATAACTTTAATAGTAGAGTATGTTTTCAATAATTGTGCCCACAGCTCGGATCAGAGCTTAGAAGAGTCGAGCGTTGGTGGTCAGGGCTCTAGCAGTGGAGGGGAGGTGTCGACCAGCGATGGTGTGGATAGTAAAACCAGTGTGGATGAAGTCGCGAGCGAGTTGGCAACATTGGGCATCGTGCGCGCACAGCTGCCCGCTGCTGCAGCTGCACTCGCGGCTGCTCTGCCCCGTCCCTCGCCTAATGTTGCTCGCCCGCTGCATCAGATACTACAGGTATTATCACACTTTTCACTCGACTATTACGCGGATATTTATACGTTATTTAATTTAATATTATGCTGTGTTAGCTTAATTCTCAACTATTACTTGTGAATTCGGCTATTTAGTTTATATTAGGCTATACAGAACTAAATGTCGATTTTTTGAACTTTAAGTAACAAAATAATAGTAGTGCTTTTTAAATATGCATTTTTAAAATATATGTCTGTTGATTTGAAAAAGATTTCATATTCATTACTATGGATGCAAATGACTTGTTTGTAATCAATGTATTATCTTGATATACCGTAGCATGTTCTAAATTTATATAATTTTAAAGTTGGCGAATCTACTACAAAGTCGTAGCCACGCACTGGTGGATGTGGAGACTGCCTTGGAGGCGGCAGAGGGACAGGTTACTGAGAAACTTGCTAAGAAGCATTTGGTGCCGATATCTCTGATCCTAGGGCGGCGAGCGCAGCCGCAACCGGCCAATACCAATAGTAAGATTTTGGTTCCTATGAAATTGTTCCATCAATGTGAGAGCCACAGTGTTGGTGATTTGCCCTCTTTGGATCCGTTGCACTTGAGGTCCGAGTAGATACTTGATATGCATATTTACTTCAATCAAGAGTAGAAAATAATCCTATAGAAATACTGGTATTCATTTTAGTCTGACAGCATGTTTCGGTTATTTCAGTGTTGTAGTCGAAATAATATCAGTTACTCAATAATAATTACTTTCAAGTATCAAAAGGAATTCTTTACTGACAGAGTGTACTAATTAGTTTCTCTTAAATGTTAAAGTAGAACAAATTATATAGTGCAAATTTATTTACAAACATTATTATTATTTACTGTGTATAGATATGTGACTAAAAGGGAATTAATTATTTATTCCTATGCATTTATATCAAATTATAATATTTTAAATACTTTTAACAATAACTCATTACTCAAAATGAATTATTTGTTGTATGAACCAAAATGAGCGATAATGTCATTATTTCACTTAAATGAAAAAAGAAACTGAATTTTTATTTGTTATTAATGACACAGAACATTAAACATAGATAGGTAGCTAAAAGGGGGTTTTAAAACACCTATGTATTATGTTCGACATAACTGTTACTGTTTAATTTTGCAGTTCGTTGACAATTTCCAAATCTTTCTCGCAATCAATGTTAATATACTTGTAAGATAATCTAGCCAAATAAGAGTTTATTGAAATATATTTTATTTATCTATTTTTAAGATTAATCTTTATTTAATGAAATGTGATTAATTTTTGATGCTATTTATAATATATGAAGAAAATTAATATTCAACAATCAATGGTAATATACATGGGGAATATTTAAAACACTGTTGGTTAATGTAAAGATTTGAAACTTGCGGTGCATCATGTATATAATTATTCAAATGCCAAAAATAAAACAAGATGCTGTCAATTCTTTCCTATAAAAAATGTTCATAAAACACCGTTTAAGCGTCGATATTTATCAAGCGTATATATCCGGTAAGTGGCAGCTCTCTCAATCTATAAACCCTTCTCGACTATTATTGTGAGCTCAAATATTCTTTAAAAGATTTAGATTAATGAATGTGTGATAAGTAAACTATAATTATATTAGTATTGAGATCTCTTATTATTATATTCCATTTGGCTTAATAGTGTGTAGAACCTATATTCACATTAGGCTCGTAGTTAGCGGCTCATCGTTTAGCGTAAATCGAAGGCCGATTACCGCGGTACGTATTTGAGTGAGCGCTGAACGCAATCAATGACTAGATTAAAACTGACGCTGACTGGTCAATATAAAGGTGTATTTATAAAATGATATATGTTTATGCTATTGTGAAGGTCTATTTGAATTTGCATTGAGCGCTAACTGAGAGCTTAAGGTGAACATAGCCTAAAAATATTAAATTAAATTCATATATTTTCTTAGATTTTTAAGGGTGTTACGTATTCGTGTTCCTTGTCGTGGTCTATTGGCCCTTCTTATTGTATACTGACCTATGTTTATTTTTGTGGCAAGTGTAGATAATATGTAGTTGGCTTTATGTGGTAGTTCAAAATTAAAGTTTATTCGTCTATTTATGTGTTTTATTTAAGATTTATGAAGAATAGTTTCAGTTCTCGTCAACTACCCTCGAACAACCAATATATCATTAACTTACGCATTTTTTCTATTAAAATTTTATATGGCAATGTTAAGCAACGTTCAAAAATAAGTTTTTATGTGATAAAACCCTATCGTCGACATTTACAAACCCGTAGTTTTGAACACATTTTCAAATTAACAACTTATGCAAAGGTACTTAAACTGACAGCTAGAGATAAGGTATTATATAGCTAGATATAAGATAATATCTATCTTTGAGAACGAAAAAACCCACACGAAAAGTTGAAATATCAAAATAGACAACTTTCCTCTTACTCTCTCCAGATTATATATTCCTGTCAAGCCGCGTCTCCTGCGAGTGTTTTTTCGAAACATTAGACAAAAACATCGAAACATTGGGGCGTGGCCATACATATTTTTGTATTCGTACACAATGATTTTTGTTTTCCGTGGTCGACGGTGTAATGTTTCGAAGAAACACGCGCAGGAGACGCGGCATAAACAAATATCTGAAAGCGGTTTTCGTTCATACTTATAGTCTATGGTCCAATTATGTTGAAGTTTATGTCCCTCAAAAGTCAAAACTCTTCTCGTTCTTTAAGTCTCTCGTTAAAAAATGTAGAAAGCAGTGTGTAATTGTGAATCTAGTGAAATGTTTATCTGATCTACACTGAAAAACAATCATTGTGATAAACGCAAGATACAAGTTTTCACTATTAATATCCAATTTACTCAATATGATGTTTTCTTTGGCTAATAATTTGGAACTGAGGATAGCGACAATTTCCAGCTTGATATCTTGTATTTATCTACCATCTTTGATTACTGTGATATCTTACAATGGCTTGCTTTATACTATGGGAAAGCGCTCTTCTTGGTATATGCTTGTTATAATTTTTGTGGCTGAGTTGTTGAACGTGCTATATTTACGGAATTGTTCGTTGAACACCAGCCAGAAGAAGAATAAAATAATAAAGAATAAAGCCAACGAAATAATTAAAATATCTGTATTTCTTTTATGTAATGTATTAGTTTACTTTATCGTTATAATATTATTTGGCGCCCCAGTACTGGAACGACATGAAGAGACATTGAACTTGTCTGTACTTTTGACTTTACTGACTACTTTTCCTTTAGTAAGCTACGTGGGAATTGAGACATGTCTTCATTTGCTTTTGAGAGTAAAGGATTATAACAGAGGGAGCATTATAGAGATGTTTGTAAATAACGCCATAATGGCAGTGTTCGGAGGTTGGGTTGGAGCGATTGTCATACCTCTGGACTGGAACACCCCATGGCAGGAATGGCCTATACCATGCTACCTTGGTGTCATTGGCGGTTACATACTCTCTAATGTTTTGACAGTAATGAAGGCTATACTGGTTTCAGCAGCGACCAAATACCCAACATTAAATCAAATTGTAGACATAATTAATAAACCAGCATTTAAATAAATTATTTATTGTATTTTATTTGTCCTAATAACAGTTGACTCCAACACTGATCAACTTCATTTACAGTGAATTGATTGTTTATCCTCTCTCACATATAATATCAACAATACTTGGCTCCATTAACTGTGGATCAACACATCTTAATTGTGCCGATGTTAATGCATCATCCAATAATGCGTTCAACAATCTCTCATCATTGCCCATACATGATAATCTTTGTTGTAAGAAATGTACATCTACTTGCAATTGCTGTAAACCATGCCGGCCAAATGTTCTTAATCTGACACATTCAACTAAAGCTTTCAACGCCACCTTCAGTGCTCCTGTGGATAATGCTGCCCTATCAGCACCAGCTGGACTAAAAACCTCAATTCGTTCAGAAAATATTCTGCTTATCGGTGAAAATGACGAAGGAGCCCTAGACCATAAAGTTCTTCTACTGGAATCACTTGACGGCTTTATACTAGAAGGAAATAGTTGAGAAGCCGCGGCATCAGCACTAGCTAATGTTTCCACAACTCTGCGGCAAACGGCTCTTGGCCCTCGAGGCTCTGGAGCCCTCAACCAATCCCTAGCTAACACAGACACTCTTAACATCTGTGCTGCTGTCTGCCCTATGAACACTACCTCACAATCAAGTGCTGTTTGTGCTGCTGTAGACAGGCTAATCATAATATTTGTATTATCCCTGCTAATTACGCTTATGCCAGGAGCAGACTCGTCAAGCAACTTAATAAGATGTGTGTTGAGAGTTGATACACCAGAGTCCTGCATTTCTAAACAAAGTTTTGCCAAAATCAGTAACAGTTCAAATGGAATATTGTTATTGGAAGTTTGCAAAGATGCCATATTTTTTACCATCTCTGAGAGGCTGACCATTGTTTCAGATATAATGAGCCAACAAGCATCAGCTGCAGCTTTAGCACACCATTGTTTTAAGCCAAATGATAAATTGTGCTGCAAGAATGCCATTAAATCTAAAAGAGATGCTTGAATTTTTTCCATCAAATAAATTTGTAAAGAATTTAATATATCTTTTAAATCTATGGTTTCTGATCCTTTGCTAGCCAGTGATTGTCTAACTTTTGTCATGTGTTCGTTGAATTGTAAGTGAATACTTTTATGTTGCACAACAGCTTTGTGGTTGATGCATTGAATCACAGACTCCTGAGATCTACAAATCATAGTCTCACTGGGGATTATTTCAGTCATTGCTTGCAGCTTTCTAAAGAACTTATCAACACCTCGGACAAGTATTTCAGTACCAATATTAGCTGGCACATTCACTACACTCTCAAATAGGTGGAACAGCTGTATTAATACTTTATCAGCAAATTCAGGTAGATGTGTTTTCTCCTGGTGCAAAAACATTTCATTGTAACATGATACTATAATACCGAGATCTGCAAGTAAATTATTGTTGCATTTCTCTACCCAGTCCATTATATCACACATATCAATCTGTGAACTCAAACTTAGTAGATGCTGCTCCAGTCTACTTTCTGCACAATTTAAAAATACTTCCTGCAGTGAATCATCAGATTCCTCCAACTGTCTCAATAACCCAACACTTTCAGCCAACTCTGGTGCAGATGTGTGTGGAGATACAAGCCTCTCTCGAAGTATATTCTTTAACTGTAATATAATATCTGAACATTCAACCTGTATGCTTTGAAACGAAGGTTGATTTCCATACTTTTGTAGCACACGTTGAGCATGTGTGTAATCATGAACAGCATCTGCATATCTCGATTCTTTGATGGCATTATTTAACTGTGTAGGCAATAAAAAAAGAAATTGTAGCTTATCTAATAGTTGTCTGGTAGCACATAATCTACTAACATTGTCACCACTCTCTTTGAGAGACTCTGATATTTGAGAACTAAAAGTAGTTATTTTAGTCATATTTTCAGCAAGTTTATTCATCTCCTCTTGCATTAATTTAAAATCTGAACGCATTTTGCGAACGGTATCAGTAGCGGAAATAAATTTATTATAATTTTCATACACCAAAGTTTGCATTTCTGATTGTAAGTATTGGCTCTGTGTTACAATTTCAGCTTCCTTATCCATAACTTGTCTAAGATTTGCATGTTTTAACAGTTTTTCCAAATATAGTTCAGAATTAAAATTTGTGCCATCGATGTTTAGTGGATTGTCGTTTGGTTCCTTAGATTGTTCCATCTTAAGCTATTAAGTTTAGCATAAATTAAAACAAATCAAATCAGCCTCGAAACACTATTTCTTGACAACTTGTCGCCTCACCCTTAGACTACTATTTTTGATAAAAAATTTAATACACAGGCGCGGGTCATGCCGTGCTGACATTTAAAATCAATTTGGGTGACTTGACACTTTGACAGATGACTGAAATGTCAAATTTCATATATTATTACATGAACTACTTTTTTTCATGAACTTTTACATAAAAATCTTGTCTTTTTATGTAAAACTATGTTTTTTATACGTATGATGTTTAAATAATTCTTGGGAAAGAAATATTTTACAGTCCTATTTGACAAATATATTTTTTTATTAATGGCTTTGGCTTTAATTATAATTTGTGTTTTTTTTGTTGTGATCCTTTTTTTGTTATAATGTAAATTTTTATTAAATTTAAGTGTGATTATATTATTAATTACTTGCAAATTCTAGCACTATGTAAAAATGTTAAATGACAGATAACAAGGCAGACGTATAACGTAATCGATATGACGACATGAACTTTATATAAAGACCAAAATATAATTCATAGGATCAGTATAAGATATACAGAGGGGGGTGACGTTCGGCTTCAGTGAGAGCCAACGTTATCTAAGCAGTAGAAAAGTTGTATTTGTGTGAAGAATAAAAATAAGTAAAATGCCGTGCCCATTTTTGGGATCGTTGAACCAAGCTTTCGTGAAGAATTATGGAGGAGTTCTGATGAAACAGTATGGGAACTATTGCCCCGTGATTTCAAGGGGATTTCGTAGCCTTGGGAGTGAGGAAAGCAAGTGTCCCTTCATTCAAAGTAATGGGCCTATTATATCCGAAGCTCCAAAGGAAATGACGGAAGATATCATAGATCATACTCCTTATCAGTACGAGAGATTCTTCAAGGAACAAATTAATGCGAAAAAAAGGGATTATTCATACCGAGTGTTTAAAAAAGTTTCGCGCTTAGCTGCTGATGGAGTGTATCCTTGCGCTTTGGAAGGTGCTGATCATCGCCAAGTAACTGTATGGTGTTCCAATGATTACTTGGGCGCCTCTCGTCACCCTGCTGTTCAGGATGCGGCCATCTCTGCAATTAAATCTTACGGTGCGGGGGCTGGAGGTACACGAAACATCGCTGGGAATTCTCAGATGACTGAGAAACTTGAAAATGAAATAGCACAATTGCACAAAAAGCCTGCTGCACTGATATTCAGTTCATGTTATGTTGCCAACGATGCCACACTCTCTACGCTGGCTAGTATTCTTCCTGGATGTGTTGTGTTCTCAGATGCTGGAAACCATGCATCCATGATACATGGCATCAGAAACAGTAGAGCACCAAAACATATCTTCAGGCACAATGATCCTAATCACCTGAGACAACTACTAGAAGCCTCACCACCTGGTGCTCCAAAGCTAGTTGTGTTTGAAACAGTTCATTCAATGAGTGGTGCTATTTGTCCCCTTGAAGAAATGTGTAACATAGCCCATGAATATGGAGCATTGACATTTGTAGACGAGGTACATGCTGTTGGGTTGTATGGCAAGCATGGTGCTGGAATAGCTGAAGAGCGTAAGATACAGGGAATGGTGGACATTGTGTCTGGAACTCTGGGGAAAGCATATGGTAATGTAGGTGGGTACATTGCAGCCTCATCATTGCTTGTTGACACAATTAGGTCCCTGGCCCCTGGATTTATTTTCACCACAGCACTGCCACCTCCAGTTTTGGCAGGCTCTCTGGCTGCTATAAGACTCCTCGCCAGTGAAGAAGGGAGAACATTAAGAGCGAAACATCAAGCTATCGTAAGATACCTAAAGCTATCACTATTGATAGCTGGACTGCCACAACTGCCATCAGTCAGTCACATAGTTCCTGTGCCAATAAAAGGGGCAGATAAAGTAGCAAAGGTTGCAGACTCTCTTATGAAGAGAGGTCACTATGTGCAAGCTATCAACTATCCTACTGTTGCTCGGGGTGAGGAGAGGCTGAGGTTTGCTCCAGGTCCATATCATACACCAGAGATGATTGATGGACTCATAAAAGCTCTAATAGAAGCATTCCATGAGAACAATATATCATTTAATGAATTTATGAAGAATGGTACATGTAAAGAATGCAGCATGGACTACAGAATGGATCTGATAATGCAAGATGAGTTGGTCAGACGTCCAATGCTGGCTGCACACTAGAACCATGACAACCCCAATACGAATTTTATGTCATATATGTTGCAAAAGTAAAAATATAGTAAAATATAAATGTTATTTATTTACATTATTTAATATGTTGGTTGAAGGTTATCACTATTAGTGGATCATGTTATGGGAAATAATAAGTTTTAAACTTTGCTTAAAATTGTTTTATTATTCAATATTGTTCAGTCCCAATACTTAATAAGTCCATCCCAGCCTGCTGTTAACAATTTGCTTGGCTCATGAGGATGCCAGAGGCTGGTTATGCAAACACCATCGTGTGCTTTCCACTTCTTGTACAATTTGGTTGTTTTCCAATCCCATATGTAACACTTTCCATCGGCGTCACCAGACACCAAATAACTGAAATAGATTGATAGCATACATAAACACGATAAGAAAAACATAGATAAAACATTACATAAGGATTAAAGGAATTTGACTCAGGGAATAAGACGCGCCACCAAGAGGCCATTCACAAATATTAACTTTCATGTCTGTCCTTAATTTGACCTTTACGAGGTTCGGCCTTACACACCTTGTATGCCATACATAATAATAGTCCAATAAAACTTTATTACTAATCTTAGATAACACAATCAATTAATTAATAAACGACAATCATCGATTAATATCAGGAGAAATGTGACCATATGCTAATTGCAAAAAATAAAAAACACGCAGGAAACCTAAAATTATAGTCATGGCCATCGTGATTATTCAGGATATTCGAATTAGTTGTATTTATTGCCCTCCGACGCTACCAACCATAAGTATTATGTAGTGATACATATGCATTTACTGTTTACCCTTCTGGCGTGATAGTCTTAGTACTACCTGCTTAGTATCAGTGTGTACTTAATATATTTTGGCAACAATAATTTAGGTCATTATAAAATAGTGCAGTGCATTTGCAAAGTATAAGAGTCGACCTTATTATTATATAATTATTGTATGAGACGACATAATTCAATATAATGTAACTTTATTTTCGCGCCAATTTTCGTTATTTCAATTTAAATAGGTATAAAGTAATAAAAGTAAAAAGATATATTATGAAATAATAGATTGTAATCGTTACAAAGTATGTCAAATATAAACTTCCTTAAAATGTCTAGTATTTATAAAACATATCACGCATCCACATGAACACTTAGTGCCTAATTTGTTTCACACAATGGCGATGATGACATCAATCACTATTGTTTAAAAAAAACTATTAAAATAGTTGACAGTTTAAATGTAATAATTATTTTTATGTGTGAACGTAAATGAGCTAAGTTTATATTTGTAGTATTTGTATTGTACGTCAATTTTGAGATGGCTACTCAAATTTGGATCGTGCTTCATTCTGTTTTGTCTCTTTCATTTATATTCATTCATAATATCGCCCCACAATCAAGTATAATTTGAATTACCGTCTCTTATTAAAGTGAGTTATTAACTATGGACTAAAGTAAATTAAAACCATTCTCGCAAATAATGTTGTGTTTACAAACGGCCAAGTGTGAGTTGATGGTGACTTAACATAAGCTTGCGGTGAACAACTTTCTCTTTAGCTAAATTAGACACTCTTGTTACGTGCGTACGTGCAGCATACGAGCAAGGCTGATGGAACTGTGTCATGCGCAGATCACTAACAGGCGGACCTTCGAAATAATTTCGCGCAAAACTGCATTCAATGCAGTGTTTTCATAACAATCCTGAATGCCATGTAAAATATATAAAAAGAATTTGTATGGGGCACCCATATAAAGGTACATACAACTCACTGTAATATTATTACAGATCTCCCAAATTATATTAGCATACAAATAGGGATTATTAGAAATATTAACCTTAAAATAAAATAAAAAAACCCAATAACAATAACACGTGTAACTAATATTATTAAATTTTATGCTTTGACGCAAAATAATATAAAATCATGTTTATTTGATTAATTTTAAATTCATCGAGGTCAATCGTACATTAGAATATAAAATGAGGAAAAATTCTAGATTTCTTTTTATATATTCACATTGGATTGCATATTTTTATATGTGATTGATGTACCAAATTTAGTAAAAAATGTAATAAATAAAGCACTTGAAAATGCTATCGGAAATAATGAAGAAGCCTCAGTTGGATTGCAATCTATGAATCGTAAAGCCGACGTGTTTCTTTGAATCAATAAAAAATGCAAAATCATTGCATACAAGATTTAAAGTACAGTCAAGCAAACTGATTCATGACTAACCTGTCAAACTTTTCTTGTTTTAATGTCAGGAGTTTCCGAGAACATTTTTACGCCGAAAATCCTTTATGAATTCTAGGCATTTTGGGGTGAGCATCCAGGATGTAGATAGCGGAAGGCCACACCAAGATCTAGTACATTCTCGTATTTATACATTATCCCACTAATTGTTGGCCATTTTTGATGTTAAAACCCCCTATATGAGTTTATTAATATCGATCAAAAAATGGAGAGATCTCGGATTATTATCGGTGTATGAGTGTATTTTGACGACAACGGGATACAAATAACTTTGTTTGAGTGTACATTTGCTGTAACACGCATGATATTCATAAATTATTGTAATTACTATAACAGCTTATATCCTGTTTTAAGCTTAAAGAATTGAAGTTTGGCCTTCCGTTCTTATCACGTGTTATTAATTATAATTACGTGTTTATTTTGCGAAGATATTTAAGGTCGATATCATTATAAAATTAATATTAAGATTTAAGTATTTTAAAACATGCAGATTATTTATTACTCAATTAACGTATTTCTCCAAGTTTTGCCTGCCCCTTAAATATATCGTTTAGAATTACCTAGATTGGCTTGAATTCCACCAAACATTAAGAAAAGTTAAAAACTGAATCAGTTCTGATTATATTTCGCAATATTTTCATCATATCTTCAAAAGGCATCCGGCCAGACCAAGATAATAATAAACGTCTAAAGTGTAAAAATATTGACGCTAAACTCAATTCGATCTTAACAAAACACCATCGTTCTATTTATTTATAATAAATCTATTCGGTCTCACATCTGCAGTAAACAATGCATAAAATATTAGAGCCGTCGCGTCGCCGTCTAACACTGAATTTCAATAAGTCGACTACAATAGAGTGATTTAACTTCCTAATCTCCTCTTGACGTCATGTCATCACTATAAATTGTAAAGGCAAAATGGCACAACGATTCGTTATGTAAAAAATTTCCTCACAAGGCAACAGTTATTTTATACAAAAAAGCAGGCTTTTGCAATGAAATTGAAATCATAATACGTGTCCTATATAACCCTATGATATACATTTTTTCATACAGAAGTCTACCCGCAACAGTCATCTCCGCTATGCCGCCTTGAGAATACGAAAATTATAAAAATAAGAAAAACGCTCGCTAACAAATATTAAATAATTTATATCAATCCTTTAGCCTTTAGCAATACGCGAATTAACCTCGATGTAAAAGTGCCGATGTTAATATTATCATAGATTTTGAAATATATTTATCTCAGCTATTTAGATTTTTATTTCGTTTAAAGTTTTATATAACTACATTTTATTTGTTCTCTTTTTCTAAATTGCATTAATATTGTTTTATTATTATGTGTATATTCATTTACAATTGATCCGACACGCCCATTCACGTGTTACTACTTATTCGCATTACCTACTATTTCAAGTAAACTAACCACATGTACCCACAAGGATGCACGTAATTAAAATATAAAACTACCCTTTACATTATATATAGAATTTAAAATAATAATGTACAGTAAATATTCTATGATAAAAGGAAAAACACCATAACAAATAAGACAAGACAACGATCTCAAACGCGTTTTAACATATTTGCCTTTTCTTAATGGGGTAAGCCACGTCAAACGGTAGACTGGCAAGATTCATAAACATAACTCAGTGTTAGTATTGCTTTTAAAGTATTAGTACGAATTGTCACTTTGACAGCTCAGAGCAATACACAAAGCAGTAAGCTATGTTTATGTCGTGAATTTTAAAATTCCTTATTACAACATTCTTTTTTCAAATCTATATACACTTTCTTTTTAATTACAAAATTACAATTTTGTTATAGCTAAGAAGCTTCTATTTTAAAAAAAACTCTTGATAGCACATTGCAATTGGGATAAGTAAGAAATTGAAAGTGTAAGCCTTATAACTGGTTGTTAGTCGACAAAAATAAGTTCTAAAAAATAGGTGTAATTTTGGCGGACACCTGGGGACAGCAGGTTATCGATCTTGAATTATTTTTCTAAACTTTTTCGAATCTTAATATAGGCAAAATAAAAGTTTTAATACACTCGGGTGCAATGAAATCGCACACCCCCTTGTTTATTAGTTTTGTTCAAATTATTTATTAAAATTCTTCGGTATTTAGTAAACAAAGGTATGTTAAATAAAAATACACATTGTTAGCTTACTAATGTCATGAAAAAACAATAATTTATTTGGAAATTACAAGCAAAAATATCAAAACAACAAAAGTCCGCGAATTAATTTGCTTCAAGTAGGCACTACTTGTTCCCTTTCAGACAGGTATAAAAGGGTTAATTAAAGGAATTTCGTAATTATTTGTGCATTGAACTTTAACGTGATAACACATCTTGTGATTACATACGGAAAATTTGGAAAAACATGTACACTACACCCGCAGAAGCTGCTCAAGTTATAGCCTTGCTGGAGGCAGGACAAAACCAAAGTGAAGTGGCTCGTCAGTTAAATTTAAGTCGATATTCAGTTCGACGCGTATACCAAAAGTTTCGAGGGACAGTGGGCTATTGTCGGCGACCGGGATCAGGTCGTTGTCGTACAACATCAGAACGTGATGACCGCTTTCTTGTGACGAGATCTTTGCGAAATCGACAGCTGAACGCGGTTGACCTGGGATAACAGCTTCAAGAAGTACGCAATGTCAGCAAAAGTCGGTAGACAGTCAGAAGGAGATTGGCTGAAGCTGGAATGACTGCAAATCGACCAGCAAATGGTCCGAAATTGACCACAGCCCACCGACAAGCCTGACTTCAATTTGCCCGAGAACATTTAAATTGGACGTTCGATCAATGGAGGTCAGTTATGTTTTCTGATGAATGCAGAATGACTCTACATGGCCACGATGGACGCTCAAGAGTCTGTAGAAGGTCATTAGAGAGATATGCACAATGCTGCTTAAGCGAACGTGTCGCTTATGGTGGCGGATCGTGTATGTTTTGGGGTGGCATAATGCTCGATTCTAAAACCGACATTGTCTTCATTATTGGGGCCAATGCTGGATCTAGATCGAGAGGATTAACAGCTCAGCGGTACGTGGAGGAAGTTCTCGAACACCATGTCAGACCGATTTCATGGCTTATGGGAAAAGAATTCATACTAATGCACGATAATGCCAGGCCACACATCGCTGGGAAAGTTCGTGATTATATGGAAGACGTCAATATTAACGTGATGGACTGGCCAACTCGCAGTCCCGATATTAACCCAATTGAACATGTTTGGGCCGAGCTTAAAAAGCGAGTAAGAGCAAGAAGTCCAACTCCTGCACATCTCCAAGGACTGCAATCAGCCATCAAAGAGGAGTGGAATGCCATTCCACAGGAATTATCAATTCAAAATTAATATGGTCGATGAAAAACAGACTAGGAGCTGTAATTAGAGCTAGGGGAGGTAACAGTCCATATTAATAAAGATTTTATTGAACATTTCCTGTTTAATTTTATCCAATAACAATATCCAATGTCTTGAAAACTTCAATAATGTAACCCAAAGTGTGAAAAAACTCATTATATTACGTACGTTGCGGAAATTATTGACAATAGAGCAAAGTGACGTACTACAGTTTTATAGAGGGCATCAATATCTACAAAAAATTCTTCAACACCATATGTCTAACTATTACAGTTATGTCACAATAACTGCTTTTTCATGTTAAAATTTAAACTTCATAGTACTTTATATCTTCATTACTACGCGAACGGAGTCGCCGGCAACAGCTAGTATAATTATAAATTAATAAAAACCATTTAAATCAGAAGTTCCCAAACTATGGGTCGTGATTGAATGAATGAATATTAAGTAGGTCCTAAAATGTGATATGTATGTATGTATATTCCAATTAGAATAAATAAGACGGGATTAAGTAGTTTCGCGACTCGCTACTAGGGAATCTCTGAGCAATACCAATATTTATACCCCAATTTTCTAAGATAGCCAATAGGTGCGTTCTAACATTGATTTTTTTTTATTAGATCGGTCGGAGCCCAGTCAACTTTGGGAACCACTGATTTAAATAATTAATTAGCTTATTCGATTAATGAAATATTATTTTAAATTAACACAAAGTGTAACTAAATATAGGTTTTGTTTGAAAACCAATTATTAACTACATAATTGAATTATTATAAACCGTTTAAAGTATTATAATTATGGTGGTCAATTCGGTTAATTTAATTTTACTAAATAAATAACATTTATATTTGTATGTTATTAACGATTTCATTAATTAACATTAACAAAATTGGAAGTGGAAATTGTAAAGGGAAATTTACAGATTCTACAATAATAATACATATAATATGGCTTCCGCTACGAATTAAAAAAAAGTACAATCAAACAAACTGATGGTTATCCATGAGACAGACCACTTCATCTAATTCGAAATTTAAATGACACAAGACAAATGAATACTTGTATGAAGTGTTTAATATGCAGGTAGATGAAAAAGCTGGTGATGCTCGAGCAAGCAGATGTCTTGGTGCAATAGTCCACTCCACTATGCCGGCTTAAGGGTTGACAGAGTACACTCTTCGTTATGTCTGTATATTGTAATGTTCAAAGCACTTAAAATAAACTTCGTTCTTTAACTGTTCCCACAAGTCACATTTACAATTAGGAATAATAGAAATGCAACCCTTACAGTAAGTATAGGGGATGTCTTCACTATTAAGTCAATAACAACCCCAAGAAATAATATAACAAAATTCGTCTTCCCGCCTTTGCAACTTTTTAAATCAAAATGAGAATCTCCCCCAAAATATATTTTTGAAAAGATTTAGTACAAGGATGGATCGAGAACGTCCCCGCATTCGGCATGCATCAAAGACACACTGATGATCAAATTTAGAGGGACGACATATTTTTTCTTTAATATTTATTATATACGCGTTTATTTAGTACTAGTCATTTATTGTATCATTTCCAGCATAAACTATCCAGTTGTGTTGTGAAGCCAGCAGATGTTCTTTTCTTTAAGAATTAATGCTATGCTTGTGATTATAGAAGCCGTAGCAGCTGATGATACAGATGAATGATCACAGTCTCGAAAGAAGTTGCTTCATTTTATCATATATCTAACATGATACTAACTATCTTCAACTAACTAACCAGAATTTTAATTTTGTTTTTTGTTTGTGATTTTTTTTTCTTCTTTCTCCCCTCTTCCTTACATCTATTTGGTTCTTGTTTTTTATTTTTATGTATTTTTGTAATTTTATTAGAAGTGTAGTATCTATCCCTTTATCACCTTGAGCATGCCGTCCTATCCTATAATTAAAATTTCATTTAGTTTATATAATAGTAGTCCTTTTTATAGTATGTAGTTTTAATGTAAATTTGTAGGTAGGCTTTATAAATAAATAAATAAATATACCTCAATTCTTTTAACGGTTATTTAAAAGCGTTTTAGATATATTTATTTATGTAGTAAATTCTAACTTGAACTACACCAGACTTCCTTTAAATTAATTTAAAAGACTTTATTCGGCTTACTGTCACGTTTATTTTGAATTTCGAAAGCTTCCTAGACGCCGGATTAATTTAAAATAAGATTGGAGATTTTATTATGTCAAAAAAAAAAAATGATTTCCTATAATTTTGTCTCAAAGTGTATTTATTATAAACACGAAATACAACCCTGGGGATAGCGGCAAGTAACATTTGATTATCTTGCTCTAACACCCGATTTATATTATAATTTATGTCGACTAATAAATCTACAATTATTAGACCTATAGTATTGTGTCTATAATATGGTAAACAAAAAGTGCAAATAATGCAGAAGTGAATTTTATATTAAGCTCCTTTACACAAAAATGCATACCTAAGACGAGTATATGAACACATTAACGATATCATAATATTCGCAAATATTATTATTATTTAGATGACATCAATGTTTTCTACATTGACGAGTCTCTTGTGGTATTCTTCTTGTCATACGCCTTTCCGAAACCATTATAGAGTCTGACGATGTGCAAGCACACGCCTTTAGTGCCTTTGCTAATAAACGATTATCATTTCATTTCGATATTTAAAATAAGCTGCACTTTTTCGCTTTTATTTATAACTGAATAAATAATATAATGTTTATTTATTTCCTAAGCCTCGCTACAAAATTACGTTAATACTATAATTATAAAAAGGACCTATATTGTTAAAGACCGAATAATATTTTAATTATAGGATAGTACAGCATGCTCGAGATAATTGAAGACAATGTTAGTTTTAAAAATTAATGAAAATAACAATTGTAAAACGTCCATCAAAGTACTACTGATAAATACATATTTTGGTCGTTTCAGGCGTTACTTTGCGGAAATCCATATTAAAGGAACTTATTTAAAATTATTTTGCTTATAATTCCCGCTACAACATTCAATAACTTGTCTCGACGCGTTTCGCCACTTCACGTGGCATCATCAGGATACGTGCGGTCGCTTTGGCTTCGCTTCGCGTTCGATTATAAGCAAAATAATTTTAAATAATTTCCTTTAATACATATTTGTTTTAGTAAGAAATCAAACACGGAACTTCAGGAACATAGACAATACAATACAAAACATATAATATTGTACGTACATCACGAAATGCCTAGTAATTAAATATAGAGTTAGCAGTAGGTTTGATTGACTCAGTGCGAGCCTTTCCGTGCCATTCAGTAAATTGGTTTGCGTGAAACGGGCGTACCGGGGTCATAAGGTTGGGCCACATTATATATATGAGTAGGTATACTAGACGAGTTAATGATTTTGAATATCAGATTTCGAAGAGTAATTTTAGCTGTGAAATTTACTCTTAATATGCTATTTAGAGTATTATGATTTTATAAATTACTAGCTGTTGTACGTCTGCGTAATAATGAAGATATAAAGTACTATGAAATTTAATGATGTTTCATATTTCAGTCAACAGAAAATGCCTATCACACATCTGTCGCAAACTCCGTTCTTAGCTACAAAACTACCTCCCTGCCAAATTTCATATTTGTACATCAAGCGGTTTTCGAGATTTTTCGCTTTTAAATATATAGATCTGAAATGCGACGTACATGACCTGGATAATATTTGCATTAAAACAGTAAAAAAGTATATATTTAACGATAATAATCAATCAGAAATTTTTAACAAACTGTTTTATAGTATAAATATATGTACTATTACATATTTTAACATGAAAAAGTAGTTATTGTGCCATAACTGTAATAGTTAGACATATAGCATCGAAGACTTTTTTGTAGATATTGATGTCCTCTATAAAACTGTAGTACATACGCACGCAATATAATGATTTTTTTTGTATTTTTTTTCACACTTTTGATTACATTATTGAAGTTTTTATACGGATTCCTAACGTTTTTGAAAATATTCTATAGCCTATGTCCATCGGGGATAATGTAGGATTCTATTTTCAAATCGGTTCAGTAGTTTCGGAGCCTATTCAATACAAACAAACAATCAAATGTTTTCTCTTTATTATATTAGTATAAATAAAGTAAAATCTTTAGCCAATAATCTTCTTTTCTATACCGATTTCATAAGATAACTGCATCGTAATAATTTACTAGATCAACCCTTCTCAAAGTGTGTTCCGCGGGCTAAAATACTGCAAAAAATACCTACCAAAGGGAGATTATAAGGTTACATCTAAATATTACGTAATATTACATTGCAATATGATTATTCATAAATACATATAAAATCAGTTTTTTTATAATTATATTGAGGCTTCTTCCTTCGCCATAAAAGTTTAAGAACCGCTGTACTAGATAATATATAATAATTATATACAGGTAAAATAAAAAATATATAACAATTATATAACCTCAATTTTGTACAACTTGACGGTTTAACCCCCGGTTACGGTTGCAAGTTGCCCCTTTAAATAATTACTTTTACTGCATGATTAAAAAACGATATAAAATCTAAACTTCCTCGTGCAATTCTCGTCTTTATTTTAAAATTGTAAGAGGTCAAATTAGCACGCGCGGGTGTAAGTTAAAAGGTTTTTCGTTTAAAATAATTGTAGTTAAATCGCTCCCAAATGGCATGAAGATTTTTCCATGTCTCGTTACACAGTAATTACTTTAATCTAGTGACATTATCCGATTGTAAATTATTTATTTCCATTTTGTTGTGGTTTTTCTGTTTTAAAAGAATCTGATATGATTTATTTTTTCTACAAAAAAAATCGGTTGTCTGTAAAGTCGGTTTACTGACGATAGTTGAACGTGACAACGTCTTAAGAAAATACTGATGGAATGGTAGCATTTTTCAAAAGTAAATTTTAATTTCATTTGTTTAATAGATTTGTATATATATTGCTTAATATACAAGAAAACACTGACCAATGTCACGAGCCGCCTCTGAAGAGCTCACTCAAGTAGGAGAGAGACGGATGTCGAACGCTGCCGAACGCGAAGGCCGATTATGCCTCTTTGTCGCTCGTTCCGCGCTCTCGCTTGCACTTCAAGCCTTACATGGAACGCCTCAGAGCGAGGTAACGCCGCATGAGTTTTGTTTTTTCGTGCGTGCAGCCGGCTCAATCGAATTATAAGACGTTGTCACGTCAATATGCGAGGTATGGATTATCGGAGTAGAGTTCAAAACTTCAAATCTCACTCAGTCGTACAAAATAAAATACACCAATCACACGCTTGACAAAATGTTGACGTGATTTTTGACCAATCATAATAAGCTATTGCAAATGTCTACGAATATGAATTTAGAAGATATTGTTTCAATCGTTACCTATTAATATATGAATAACATAAAGAAAACAATGCAAATTAATTTGACGTTAGGGTGGATCAGGAATCGATTTGCGTAATAGTACATTTGATACTATCTTAATAAAGAAAATAATCTACTATCCAATACTGTAATTTAGTCATCACTTGAAACGCCCTAGAATACAAAAAAAGGTATTATCTTTTCATAAAAAAAAGCACTTAAAAAGAATCAATATACTAAGTTAATCCAGGTTTTCATTTCATTGTTCACGTAAACTAAATAAATTGAAATCCAATTTATTACGTTAACGAATTAAAACTAGTGTTGCGAAAGTATCGATTGTAAAAAGTTTTATCGATAAAACGGTACTGTGTTTGTTGGCTAAAACGATGTAAACACCATAAGCTAACATAATGACTGGATGCCCTTCCCCCGCGCACATAAACGATCGTTTGACGAAATTGGCCCCGTGACTTGACTTTGCTGCTCAATGGCAAAACCGATTTTCTCATTATTTAATATTAATTTTAAAACTAGCTGTTGCTCGCGACTACGTATAAAGATATAAAGTATTATGAAGTTTAAAGATGTTTCATATTTCAATCAACAGACAATGCCTATCACACTTCTGTAATAAAGTGGCATCTAACCACAATAATGACACCTAACCTTAAAAATTCAAATAGTTTTATACTGCATATATAAAAATGACAGACGGAAATAAAAATAAATATAGAAAAAATCCAAACAGCTGAAACTATAGTCAATTGGAAACTATAATAAAAAATAATATTTTTTTAAATAAAAAGTATCCTATGTTACTTCTAGTACCTCCAAACATATGTGTACAAAGTTTCATGATGATCGGTTAAGTAGTTGTGTGAAAACATAACAAACAAACTCACATTCACAATTATATTAGAAAGGAATATTTATTTTTCTACATTCAGTTTTCTACCAGGTGGAATGGGTTACTTTCCATATATTATTTTTTTTAAATTTTAATTTATAGGAGCCAGAAATACCACAAAGCTAGAATGGAATCCTTGAATAGAGCACAGAGTTTAGATTTAGGTGAAAGAAGAACAGATTATTAATAATGTATAAAAATATTGCATAACGTTTTCAAACGCATTTTGCCATACGTGAACATCGTAAGTAGAACTTTGGTATTTGAGGTCAAGGGAGAAATAACCAATATACCCGTTCGGTGTTTTTGTTACTTCCGAGGTGAGTAAGATGCGAAATTAGAAATGCTTTCTATAGGTGTTTGCCCTACATATAACTCCGTCTTTTGTTTTTATTCAAGTAATCTCTTATGATTAAAATATAGAAAATATAAATACTTATATCGGCTAAGGACTTTACTATATATCGCTAGGACTTTTGTTATTGCTTGGACATAATCTATGTCATTTTATGTTTACCCTTACGTATATAATAGGATGACAATGCCCCTATACAGCAGCTAGTCTTCTACGTCATAGTAGATTTGTTATATATTATTATGACATTAGTATGTAAGTGGACAATGCCAGTATACAGCAGTTAAATCAAATTGATAATTAATAAATTTATTACATTTATATCTGTATTTGTATTGACGACTACAAGCGCTCCATTGGAGCCCAATTACTAAAAGTAAATAAATAATAATAATAAAAAAAAAATGATTCATATATATTATTATGTCGTATTAGTCACATGTTTTATTCAAAATAGGATTCTACGTCATTACTACATATAATAAATTCGTTAATGTTAGCTTGTTGAACAAAATAAGAAAACATATTAAACAAACACATTATTTAAACTCAATGTACGTTATCTGGGACACATTCATTGAGTACAAAACTCATCATATGTTACAATTGGCATAACGCTTGAGTGACAATTTCAATTTATTCAGAACGCTCTCAAGTGCCGCTTTTTTGCAGATAGTACCTACCCAATATTTTTGGTAACGTGTTTTCATTGTATTCATCACACGTATTATTAACAGTACTAAAAGCATAAATTTATAGCTTTTTTATTTAAGCTGTTATAATCTATGCTTGTAAATATGAAAATCTAACTTATTTGAACATAAAAAAGTTTGATATATGTATGGTGTTCGATCTTGCTTCACTTTGCTTGGTGGGATATAATCGCGAGCTGGCATCATTTTCAAATCTGGCGCCAAAGTGACCCGCCCGGCGCGTTAACGCTACCAGCCTTACGCGCAAACTATCGAGCGCTCGACCAATCAGAAGCAAGAACGTTGCATTCTTGATTCGACTGTTTTCATGTCCGGACGTAATAAGTGTAATAATTAAGAAAACAGTGAAACAATTTGGTATGCTACCGCGTTTAAGAGCTGAAGGAGGATTGACTAAGGTGAAAGATTGTTCTAACTTAGAGCAGGAGTGTCAGAAAACAAGATTAAGGCCCTTCAAACTAGCGCACTCCTTATCAAAAGCGTATTTAAGTTTAGCACATATGGGTTCATTTAAGAAAAATAATACAAAATAAATATATTTTTAAATACTTTATTTCTTTATATGTTATTACACATGTAGGTACATATTTACCCGGTATATATAGTACGTACAACAATATGATAATACTATTCACCTGTATACAGTAACAAACTTTTGAGACAATAATAATGAAATATAATTAATTTTACGCTTACAAATTAAAGGAATTTAAGTCTATTTCGCCTTTGTGTCTTTTTTTTACTTTATTGTGATTGGATTTGATTTTCTAGGTCTCTTTTAACGTCAATAGTAAATTACAATTCTTGATACGGTGAGTCCCTTTATTGATGTGGTCATACGTTCTTTTAAGACACTTTTGACAATTGTTGTTTAACGGGGACCTACTCAGACCTCACAAACTTTCGATTTTATTTAGTTTCGTAATCTTGAAGTAGGCCACCATTAATTACAAGAAAGACTCACTGTAGGTGACAAAACTTATTGTACAAATTTATTAGTTGATTTTTTTAAATGTTTTTTTTTTCCTTATATATCTGGACAGTTTGTACTGTATTATTTACAACAAGTATTTAAGTAATAAAATATTATTTTTTTTGTTCTCAAATTTTTAAAGACAGCAGCTGTCTTGAAAGCACTTTATACAAATTCTAATTAAAATAATAGCAACATAATTTTTGTCATATTTTGTTAATCAAATCAAATAATTTATTTTAAACATTTACACGTCAAAATTAAATTAAAAACGGAGCTATTTTTTTAACAAATTTTATTTATGTCTAATTTTACATATATATTTTTTTAATCTACCGCCGTTTTTATAAGATGTGATTTACTTAGATACATATACGTTCTATATTTACACTTATTTGATAGTTTCACATATATCTTTACAAACATTGAAGCCTTCCTTGGGGTAGACTAACTATTCAGACATACCACATTTCTTTTTTCTGCATTCATCTCTTTTGCACGTTTTTAAGGTTTTAGGATTACATGCAATGTAAGGTTACCAGTTTAAATAAGTCTAGGGTCTTGTTTACAAATCTTACATGCCTGGTTCTGGATTGAATCATGGGATAAAGTATATAAGTGGTATTTCAGAAGTATATTCCCTCACAATTCACTTTCATTCATCAATTCTATTTCATTCCTTCCTTCCTTATACATTAAACAGTTATCTACACTAAAATTATATACAAATTCTTTCCATACTGACTTACCTCCCTTAAATAATTTAGCGTTGTCTCGCTCTAGTTTGTACCATTAAAAAGAGACGGTTGCAAGTTCAAACAAATAGTATGGAAAGAGAAGACTTAGAATATTGTTTAAATATAGTATTGTCTGACGTTCATACAAACTTACAAGGTTACTCTTAAAATATGCGTTTTTATCATATTTTAAGAGTAAGCCCGGACTTGTGTTTCCACAGAAACATGACTTGCGTCTAATTTTTTTTATGAATGTTTTTTTTATTTGAAAATAAAATCGACAATCACGAACCTTATGTGAAAACAACAATGAATGGAACAAATTAAAATGAAGCCTTTTGAAAAAAAAGAAGATATTTTTATGAGATTTCCTTAAAATTAAAATATAATATTGAGATCGATGTTTGATTGCGAACGAACGAATATAACGCGGTCATATTGATGTTATTCGCTGTAAATACGAGTACTTATCTCTCATGAATTATTTAAAAGTTGTACCTAATTATAAATCTATTATAGCTATATATAATATACGATAAAAACAAATACATTTCGACTATGTCCTTATTTACAAAGTTATAATACTAATTTTACAATTCCTAAACGAACAACAGCAATATGACCGAGTTTTATTTATTTATTTGGAGTCGTCAACAAGGACTGATAGTACACATTTTCAACAATTAACTCCCAATCCTTAAGATGATATTTTTGCTGACAAACTAAATGCAATAAGTAATGCAAGTCTGGCCTTTTGCGAGAAGATGAATGTATTCTAAAATTTGAATTTGTTTTCAGACTGCTTTTGTTTAGTTATTGACATTGATAGGTTGTAGTTTTTGACATTTTATTATTAACTAGCTTTAACCCGCGGTTTCGCTCGCATTTAAGTCATTAAATAAGTATCAGAGATCATTTCAATAGAAATGAATCAATATGATTTTCCAAACAGCTGAAACTATAGTAAAAAATTTTTAAAAATAAAAAATATCCTATGTTACTTCTAGTACCTCCAAAAATATGTGTACAAACTTTCATGATGATCGGTTAAGTAGTTGTTGTGTGAAAACGTGACAAACAAACTCACATTCACATTTATAATATTAGTAGGGATAGGGATATTATTGTGTATGTTTTGTAATTGACTCCTCCTTGCATGGTGTACTGGAATTAACTGTAAGACCATGTAAGTGATTGTGCTTATATAAATAAATAAATAAATGTTGTGTCCTTAAGAAAGACGACCACAACATGTCAATAATTTTTTTAATAAATTTTAATAATAAAAAATAAAAATAATATCAAAATCAAACAAACTGATACAACTTTAATCTCTAAGACACACACATTTGATAATTAATATTATAATAATAAAAATTATAATTCGACGGAAACTATAGATTTAAGTGAAACTCATAATTTTATTACAAAACCTTCAAGTTATTTAATTCATTATAATACATTATTTACAATGAGACTCAAATACACTGAATTCTTGTTCGCAACAAAAAAAAGTGGTGTAAGTATATTTCCTTGTAGACACCCAATATCCTGAACATATGTACTCATAGACATCAATAATAATTCTAATAAAATTAATCCTTTAATACAAGTTTTTAGTGTATTTAAGTCCTTTATACTTAATATAAAAAATAAAATATATTTACACACAGTAAAAACATTATAAAAGTTACTAAAGTCCTGTTAAGTTAAAATCTGTAGTTAGATAGAGTTTTTCAGAATTCATTGTTCTCACTAGACTTGTTAAAACTGTATGTAAAGATATTGATAGTTTTATAACAAGCAATTACCTTACAGTTATACATACATGCCACAACCCACCCTAACAATAGTATCATACGCAGATATCATTGATATTTGCATTATTATAAATAGTTTGTTCAAATCGTCACAGACAAATATCAACAATATCCAGCCGTATACAATAATGTTTGATAATATTTACACGTGTCCAGTGATCATTGGTGAGTGTCAAGAGAACGCGACGAGCAAGCAGGCAGCCAGGATTAGGCAGTGTGCGGGCGACGTTAAGGCGAACGCTTGGCCCCCTCGTTGCATCGCAGCGGGATACTCGCCTGATAAAGGAAATATAGAATTTGCTTCTTTGGCAAAAATTAAAACTGTTCTTTACAATAACAAGTTTATTGCTAATTGTAAAATTATTAATTTATTAACGTATAAATAATATATATAACAAATCCCAGTGTTTCAATAGGAAGCTACGGATGATGTAGAACAGTGGTCGGCAAAGTGCGGCTCTGGGGGGCTACTCAGACGCACTTCGGACGAAAATACGGACGTTTCCTACTCAGGAACACTTACGTAATCATTCACGAAATTACGGATAGGCCACACAATGCTTATTTTACGGATATTTGACAGGAATTTTTACGGGCTTATATGTCAAAATTCACGTAAGCTACAGAGGTGATGGCCGTATCACGAAACTTCGGATATGCCTGAGTAGCCCCCCTGGCCCAAATATCTACGGAACAAGTACATTGTTCGCATTAATAAACATTTATTAAGTATGAAATTTAGTTTTATTTAGTGTAATAAAAATTTGCTAAACAAGAAGATTTTGGCTATTTGGCTACCACTGATGTAGGAGAATAAAGAATAATTGGAAATAATAAAGAATTACTTTTGATTAATTTTCAGTAAATTCTAAATTTAAAAAACATGCAAAACTAATGTGAAATTTAACAAATTGTCATAAACATTAAGGGTCATTGCGATGTCGTCATTTGAATAATAAAAACAAAACAAAAACAGGTTAATAACAAAGTGTACGTACAAATTTTTAAAACGCGTCAGTTTAGTGAATTTATAGTCGCTCCTACAGCGACAGGCGAAGCTTAATTATAATACTGTAGCTAATAAAATATATTAACGTACCCATTTACAGAGATCGTTTTATATCTTTTGATTTATTACTATCGTTGTTTTAACGATAATGGTTTTTATCCGAGCGTATTTTTTTTTAACTTTCTTCGTTATAAAATATCACTCCCCCCTTTTTCATTATGTTTCAGCGAGATCGTTTGTCAACCACCTTTTAGTGTTATTATAAAAAAAAAGTATGTTTGTCGCAATTTAATCTTTCATTCTTGTTAGGTGAAAATTTATTTAGGTCTCATGAAAATATTTTTGTTTTTCATATTTTCTTTATTGAGACAGTTTATATTATATAAATATATATTATTAGTTAACATTTATATTGTTTTAATAGAGCTTTAAAAAGCTTACCATTGAGCACATGAACGACAATGCTTTTAGATTGTGCATTACTAGGATTGCACTGGTATGTGCCCGAATCCGACGGCCTGGCTTGCTGGATTAGCAGGAACGAGGTCGTAGTCTCCCCTTTTTCAGTTACAACTGACACGCCTCCCCGTGGTGAGTCGTAGCTTATTATCTGTTGATGGAATACACGTATTAATATAGTGCATACAAAGACTATATATGACAAATGACAAACGAGATAAATATAATAATAAAAGTGAAGGTGGCAGTCATCCCTACTAATATTATAAATGTGAATGTGAGTTTGTTTGTTACGTTTTCACGCAACAACTACCTACTTAACCGATCATCATGAAACTTTGTATACATATTTTTAGAGGTACTAGAAGTAACAAAGGATACTTTTTATTTAAAAAAAATATATTTTTTACTATAGTTTCTAATTGACTATTTATTTATGTCTGTCATTTTTATATATTTTTATCATATTGATTCATTTCTATTGAAGTGATCTCTGATACTTATTCAATGACTTAAATGCGAGCTAAGCCGCGGGTGAAAGCTAGTTTAATAAAAATCCATGTACATAATCGAGTTATATACCACGCGTAATAAACTTGTCATACGTGATCTGTCAGAATCCTTTTGTGTCGCCGCGAGTCTTCGTAAATATTTTCTCATATTAGTTTTTGAATTATTTATAATGAAACTCTGAAAATTCTTAGCGTTTTCTTAGTTAAGTTGAAATTGTTTTTATTTTGAAATATGTTCTATTATTTGAAATAAATTCGATTTATATTGTTTAGGTTTAACATAATGTAAAAACAGTGATTCGAAACAGTAAATGAAGTTTAGTTTATTAATTGAAATTGTTTATTATTATTATTGAATTTTATTATATTGTTGTGCCCTGACCGGGTGTCACATTGACACTAAACTGTATGACTTCTTAATTATAATTGTGACATGCAATAAAGATATTTGAATTTGAATTTGAAAAAAAAATCGGTTGTCTGTAAAGTCGGTTTACTGACGATAGTTGAACGTGACAACGTCTTAAGAAAATACTGATGGACTGGTAGCATTTTTCAAAAGAAAATTTTAATTTCATTTGTTTAATAGATTTGTATGTATATAGAGAAGGAGGTAATTGGAAATCACAATGAAATTGATCAAGTTAGATTTATTTATACGCATAACGCCTCAGAGCGAGGTAACGCCGCATGAGTCATGTTTTTTCGTGCGTGCAGCCGGCTCAATCGAATTATAAGACGTTGTCACGTCAAAAACTTTTACATACCAATAATATTTAAAATTAGGTTAGTTAAATGTCAGATTGGTTTGTCAACACTTAATTATCCTCTTCAAACAAGCTATTAAACGTAAAATGATACTGAATTAATGAAAACAGTGGGAGAAGAGGCTCTTGAAAAATGATATTTTATAAAATCGCTTGCTTTTCTTAATTAAAACATTTAAAACTCGAACTCGATTTGAAGAACACTTCAAAGGATTAGGAGTAACATTAATGAGAAATTTTCTATTCACTACGGGATTGGTTAATGAAATATAAATTGAATGTAAACAAAAGCGGTCATATTGGAGGCTTTATTTTTGTATGTTTCAATATATTTTTTTAAATTTTATTATGGCTGCAAATTTTCGAATTTAAAAAGACATGTGGTAGAAAGAGGGTCATATTTAGAAACGACACTCAAGCAATGTTCTCTACTCAAGACTGGATTTTAAAAAGAGTTACGAAAATAGTAGAGTAACGATCAGATGATTACAAAGAACTGTGCTCGAGCGTTGTTTATGAATATTTATCTATATATATAAAACTCAAAGGTGACTGACTTAGTGATCTATCAACGCACAGCCCAAACCACTGGACGGATCGGGCTGAAATTTGGCATGCAAGTAGATGTTATGACGTAGGCATCCGCTAAGAAAGGATTTTGATCAATTCTACCCCCAAGGGGATAAAATAGGGGATGAAAGTTTGTATAAATCTTATTAGATTTTCGACTGATTGAACTGAAATTAAAAATTGACAGACATGTGGTTAATAACTGGAGCAAGTTTTCAATTATGACCCACGACAGGAATGGTGATAACTACTTAACACACGTTAAACAAAAGTAAAGCCACACAAACTAAACCTAATTAATAATAATACTTCTTAACGCGAGCGAAGCCGGTGGCAAAAGTTAGTAACTTATATTTATTTAATTGAATTTAAAGAATGACATTAAGATTTTAATAAAAATAATTAATTAAATGTATCAATAATTTTATGTTGTTACTAAAACGAAACTTTATTTATTCATTATAATTCCCACAACTTGTATTAAAGTTCGAAACAACTTGGTTACAAATTCCATTTACATAACAATAATGAAGCGTTAGAACTTCTTTGAAACTTCAACAAACTTAAACGAATTCGTAATATACCAGTCACGTGCTCAGACGTCACTTAAAAGGTAATTTAAAACAAATGAGTAACACGGAAAATGACAGTTATTTTTTAAAAAGTAATATTTAATATATATTTTTGTAATCTGCTATCAGATATTTATTTATTTATAAAGGCTACCTACAAAAAATTACGACTACATATTATAAAAAGGACTACTATTATATAAACTAAATGAAATTCTAATTATAGGATAGGACGGCATGCTCAAGGTGATAAAGGGACAGATACTACACTTCTGATAAAATTACAAAAATACATAATTTAGATGTTATACAATAATGAAAATAAAAAAAAGTGAACCAAATAGATATACGGAAGAGGAAAATAAAAAACAAAATTAAAACACTAGTTAATTAGTTAGTTAAAGATAGTTAGTATCGAGATCTTGTTGTAGGAAAAAGCATGTATGTCAGTTGTTTAGATAAATAATTATATTCACTAATCATACGATTAAGTGGCCAATATTAACAGAGATTTGGCCTGAATGGTCTATTTACAAATACAATATAAGAATATAAGAAAATATAAGAAAAGAAACACAGATATATAACATAAAAAAGGCTAAAAACACACACGTTATTTTCAGGAACAAAAATCTAGAATCAGGTTTTTTTTAAATAAAATAATTTCAAAACTTACCGCGCTGTTGTGATTCCAAAAAATGTACGCTGGCGGTTCCGGCGAATAGAGGACCACGCACGTCAAATTTATAGTACTGCCCCTATCTATGTAAAGGTCGGGACCACCGATTATTTCCGTCGTTGGCTCTGAAAAAAGAATTTCTCATGAAATAAATATTACTAACAAGACAAATTTTTAAATCATTTTTATACATTTGTGACATCCCTACTAATATTATAAATGTGAGTTTGTTTGTTACGTTTTCACGCAACAATTACTTCAACGATCATAACCAAATGCTATTTGTTTTTCAATGTTGTTGTTTTCTTATATATGTAAAATAAGTATATACGTATATACCAGCGGTTCTCAAACTTTTTTGGCGCCTTAATATAATTATAAAAAACTGATTTATATGATTTATGAATAATCATATTGCAATGTAATATTACGTAATATTTAGTTGGAATACTTAGATGTAACCTTATAATCCCCCTTTGGTAGGTATTTTTTTGCAGTATTTTAGCCCTAGGGTTCCACGAAACACACTTTGAGAATGGCTGATATATACATTGTAAGATATATATACTACATAGGTAACGCGTCAAAGAGTTTCTGCGTTCAACAACAACAAAAACGGTGTTTGAAAAGTAAATATTGAAACGGTGTGTTTGCGTTTGTTGGAGACCATATTAAAATATTGTACGTGCGTGAGAGAGTCGTAGCTTACTTACTGGCAAGTTCGTTGATGAGGGTCACTCATGGGAGCCCATTATAAACGGTTTAATGGCTTTATAAATTGTTTGTAATTATATTACGACTTTCGATACATATTTGAGACGATGCAATTAAAAGTTTCGTTAAGGCTTTGTTTATTGTGTCATTTAAAAATTCAATCAACATCACGCGTATATGACGCAAAACACGTGGGTACATTTAATTTTGTTAATATGGATTTTAAAATTCATTATTGAGTTGTCTATATATTCGATGTTGATAGATGTTCATTCCCACTAGGTGGCGTTAGTATAGTTTAGAAACCTCTGGGGGTTGTACAATAGGCATAAATATTAAAATACCTTCATTATAAATATCAGGGTCAGAATGACACAAACAAATGCCAACAATATTCAATCGTGCTTCTTTTGTTTAACCTACATTTTTAAAGCTGCAAGTCATTCCGAGGTAGTACCATCACCAATGAATGACCCTCTCAAAGGAATATAAATAAACATGCATATATACTTAATTTGCAATCAAGCAACCTACATTGACAGGTTGAAACGTTGCAACTAATTGAGGTAAAGTTGACTTTACTAGCCAAGTGTGTCCAGTATAAACATCGAACCCTATACAGTACAAAGTTAACGAATTTCGTAAGCTAAAGGACGTTTTAATGTTGCACCTATATAACTTTGAAAATAGAACCTGCTTTAATGTCAAACTAGTTTGCTGTAATTACTTTTACTATCTAACGTTACTAACTGATAAGAAATGCGTATAGGCAGAAAAATTGTCACAAGTTAATTTAATGTGTTGGCATATTTATGACTGAAAAATAATAATACTTAAAAAATATAACAGATTCTGACGTAAGCAATAATTGTCATGTTTCGGTTTGTCTTGAAAATAGGCAATTATTATAAATGGTATATTTAAAATGTTTAATTGTTATCAAATTGAAGTAAACCGCTGTCTTCGCTGATCGTACTCAAGATTAAAGTCGGCTATCAATCAACTAATCATTTATTTATTTAAACATTATCATAAACATGACCTAACAGTTAATTCCAATATAATATGCAAGGAGAAGTCAATTTTAACAAAATAATAACAATAAAATGTCTAAAATAATATGTCATACCAATCCGGCTACTATGAAAAACAATAAAAGTCTGCGTTTATTATCATTTCTTTGTTTGAAATTGTAAAAATAAAGAAAATGAGGTCAAAAACAATGGGTATAACACGAAACAACCCGATCGCGTTTAAACGGCAGCCCTTGAGTTAATAAATGTTGTGAAATGAACCAAAACACGTATTAATCATAGGCAAGAAGTTATTAAGCGCTGTATCTGACTTATCGATTATAAATATTGCAAATAAGCGCTTTGTGGTTACCGTATTTTGTAACTTCACCCGAGTATTGTTTACTTGTTTTAGGTAAGCTATTTTTAAAACCTTTGTCGACACATTGATTGTATAAGAATTTCACAATTTACAAAGTTAAATAATTATTTTGGTTATTTTTAGAATTGTCTACGTCGTAGCGTTGTAGCATCGTAGCAGATCGTAGTCGTTACATATATTACATTATCATTACAATTTGCATACTAAGGCGCGCGGCAGATAACGTATCAAAGTGCTCGTAATTACTTGTTTGTTTTCTTAGTAAACGCTTTGCTTTACATAAAACATCAAATTACCGCTTCTCGAACAGAAACTGAACAGAGAAATGCTTATTTTCGCTTACCGCTATCACGTCTACGAATTGGTATTGAAAGGCGTGTTTGAGGCAAAAATTAGTAAAATAACTACAAGCCCTGACATTCCTTTGTTCAAAAAGCTTCGAGAAAATTGGAAAAATGTAGATCCCAAGAAAATACAGAACTATCCAAAAAAGTTATCGTACCTGGAAGTTTCAGAAATTAACAAGCTCTTAGAATTCTACCGAACTGCATTGACTGAAAAAATTTCTAAAGATGACTACCGAGAATTAATAGAGCTCTCAATAATATTTCTTGGTGGAGATACAGAGCACAAATTTAAGATTCGGCCTCCAGGCGCCATGCACCAAGCTCGATGGATGGCGAAAGTAATTTATTCAATAAAAATATCCCTACTTAGCTCTCAATTCACAATTTTGAACAAGGATAAGACAGCTCTATTAGATGTCTGCCTGTTCATCGTGACATCCTACGTCAAGCCTTGGTTGCAATGCAATTTAGCAATAAAAGCACCCTACCAGGACTTGTATTTTTAAGGGCTATGAAAGCTTACGAATGCATAGACAAAAGTACCACGAAAGCAGCTTTACAGAAGTTCTGCCAGCATTTATGGCATTTGACAGATGAAGTGGCTGTCTTGTCCTTATTTGACGATGAAGTAGGCGATGGAACAAAGGTGAAAGAGGTCACTAACTTAACCAAAGCAACCCCATCTGCCTACAGTAAACGTTACATATCATCGAAAGAAGAACTTTGTGGATCACTTTACGGTCAGTCTCACAAATAATAACTTTGTCTTATTTTATTACATTAATTATGTTATGATAATTTAAATGTTCTTTCTCTTTCGAAGAAAAGCATCGACGACTTTGTGTCAATCAAAAGCAAGTTTTTGTTCAATCGACTTAAAATTGATGACAGTTTCCTCCAAGAGTGTCCAACTTTATGACCACACAATTCTTTATTTCAAGACGCTAAAACTAAGCTACTATCACTTAGAGCCGTTAACAATACAGCTGAAAGGACGGTTAAGTTAATGCAAGACTTTCATGGCTTGATCACCATTGAAGAGGAACAAAAGCAATTTTTACTACGTTGTGTACAAGTGCACAGACAGGTATATCCTGACTGTAACAAAAAAAAAAAATTGAAAAGTAAATTTAATTAATATGTCCTTTTAATGATTAATGAATTTATAATTCGCAGCGTATACTGCATATTTTATGTCGAGGAAATGTTTGCGTTTATAGTTTCGAATAAAATTTGTTCCTTATTATTTATATGTATTTTAGAAATTTCTTTAATAAAATATACTTAGTAACCCTTGGATAGCACCATGACTTACTTAAAAGAACTTAAAAATAACTAATAAAAACTTAAAAGAACTCTTTTCAAGCCGGCATAGCGAAGACGAGTGCTGTCTGTATATGTTTTTGAATAGTAGCATTTGTGATTCTGATATCTTGAACAGGGGTCACTTTTTTATATACTTACTTTTAGTAATTGGGCTCCAATAGAGCGCTTTTACTCGTCAATACATATACAAATATAAATGAAATAAATTTATTAATTTAATAATTATCAATTTGATTTAGCTGCTGTATACTGGCATTGTCCACTTACATACCGATGTCATAATAATATATAATGAATCTACTATGACGTAGAAGACTAGCTGCTGTATAGGGGCATTGTCATCCTATTGTATACCTAAGGGTAAACATATGATATTTTATAATCATTGCTCTTTGTCTAGTCTGCTTAAAGAGCTTGATAAATATTCAAGCGTTCAAAACTATGTATGGAGGTCATTAAGTCGAGTCAGACGCCATAGTGGCACCGTCAAAGAGTTTTAAATTTTAAACTTTATCTACAAACTAAACCTGGAATCGCAAACTTATTCTTAAAGTCACCCAGTTAACTGGCAACATACATTTTATATTATACTAAAACTAGCTTTTACCCGCGGCTTCGCTCGCATTTAAGTCATTAATTAAGTTTCAGAGAAATCAATCAATATGATCTAACCTCAAAAATTTAAATAGTTTTATACTGCATATATAAAAATGACAGACGGAAATAAAAAATAAATATAAAACAATTCCAAATAGCTGAAACTATAGTCAATTGGAAACTATAGTAAAAAATATTTATTTTTTTAATAAAAAGTATCCTATGTTACTTCTAGTACCTCCACAAGTATGTGTACAAAGTTTCATGATGATCGGTTAAGTAGTTGTTGCGTGAATACGTAACAAACAAACTCACTTTCACATTTATATAGTAGAGAGGATGCGTATATTCACGCTTTTATGACAGCATTTAGGGATAAATAGAGGTTTCAGAACTCGATCAAATAAATACAGCCTGTTCATAATATATCATTATCAATATGGTAGTTATGTAAATTAACCCTATCTATACACAGAAAAGTGTGAATCATTAAATGTTTCCACCTTTTCCCTTCAGATGGCGCGCATAGCTTAATTTTATGAATAGTTATCGTTGATATTTTATTTTAAACCCCTATTAACTCGTTATTTTTATATTTGTCCAAGAAAACTT